>JAODAL010038589.1:0-39040 GCA_025379985.1 Phyllomedusa bahiana
AACCCCCTTTTTTTTTTCAGAGATATAGGAAAAAAAGAGGGGTGCTCGATTGGGTTGTCGGGCAAAAAAAAGCCCTTAGACCAAACAGTTTTTTACTCATATTGGTTTCGATAAAAAAATTTATAATGATTATGTACATTTTCCAGTTTCTCATCTACCTCTGCAAACCATTGGTTCAGGATTTATAGTTATGTGGGTCCTAATTATTATAACTACTTAGGGTCCATTTTGTTTTAAAAGTTCTATTTTCTAGAAAATTAACTGTGCAGTCACATAAAGGTTTGAGGTTTTGCTAATATCTATTTCAGGTAAATGAGGTTATCCAGTTAAGAAACCCCCTTTAGATATACATTTTTAGTGACTCTTGATTTATTAAAGGGTCCACTGCTCGGGATCCTCCATGACCAGAGTGGAGAGTGGTTAGATAGAGCATCTCTTGGTCTGGAGGACCAGTCCTGTCCTATATTACACAGACAACCCACTAATTTCAGTGGACACCGTGTAATGCATTATTCCTTCTTTGGTGGCGCTGCAGGGAAATGGAACCACTTATTGCCAGGTCTACCCACAGATTACAGCTGATCACAAGGGGTTGAACAAGAGCAAGATTGAATACTGGATTGTCTGGACATATTTGTTTTAACCAAAACAGATAAGAAGATGAAATACTTTTACAATGAGAAATTCAACAAATTCATGTATTTATGAAGGAGAAGTGGTGATAACGTGATCTGAAAATGTAATTGCTGGAGGTCCCAGCAGGGGCCATTTTGCAACCATCTTATTGTCAAAAGACCATTCTAACTAGCAGGGATTGCGCAAGATGAAAACCCTTTTAGGTTTTCGATTCAACCATTTTCGCCCACTGTACTGTAGGCTATCACTCAGTTTTGCACAGTTCTTGAATTGTATATACAGGATATCAGTGTTTTTTTGCAGAAAAAAACTCACGTTCCTTTTTCTTTAAGTATTAGGCTATTTTTAAAAAGGGTTAAAAGGGGGCATTTCGGTCCGTTTTTCACCCGTATTCGCTCAAATAGGGGCGAAATGCCCCCAGTCATTACGGTAATCCACATTCTCATAAAAACTATGGTTACGCCCCCTCTCCCCGCCTGGGGAATACGCCGTGGGGGGAGATAAGTGAGATGTCAATTATTCACGGCGTTTACGCGCCGTGAGTAGTGCATGTCTATGGAGCCGGCGGGATGCCTGCCCCGCCGCCCCGCGGGAGCTCACTAACACACGCCGTAATTTAGGGATAAGTTTATGTGCTGAAGTGCAGGCTCCACCCGATCCTAATGTATGCTTCGTACTAAATCCTTTGCACAGACAATATCCCAAGTACAGGCCATGATTTTTTTGGTAAGAAAGAAAAAGATCTCTGCTTCAGTATGGAACCCAAAGCAAAAAATGGGGGGTTTTGGCCCATGCACTTGTGTGGACTCCATAATATGGAATGTCAAAAACCCCTAGCCACACTATTTTTTCATTCGATAGAAACCAGAATCGGGATGAGCTTTGTTGTAGGATGGATTCATTGTAACATAAAACATCCAAGTTTCTTTATATAGCAGTATTGTGTGTATATACGGCTGCAATCCACGAGGGCTTCCTGGAAAAGTTCTGGAATCTTGTACTTTTTAAGTATTATAAAATATTTATATAATTATTTTAGCTGAGTTTAACATTCCTTAAATGTCATTGCAGAGAATACGAAGATTCTTCCTTATCACTCAACAGCTGCTCCACGCTATCAAGGACGCTGTCATCAACATAAAGAAATAATTAATCACTTAGGATTAATATACAGTACATTAATCTTGTCAAGTAATCAGTGTAACATTGTCATGTTCTCCCTCTGGGAACCATCACATTTTGGTAGAAAGCCTGTTTTCTTAATGCAGACTTGTAATATGGATATTATCAGGAGGGACCATCCTGCTCGTTACAGTGGGATTTTGTATCATGTGTTCGTCCTGCTTTGATCATGAAACGTAAAAAAAGAAAATGTTTTGAAAACCACTGAACTGAGAAAAAAGAACCTACAAAGGAACAGTTCTGAAATTCTTACATTTTTTAGTAGGGGGAGTTCCTCGCACAAGAATTCAAAAATACCAGAGAGATCTTCAGTCAATGGCAACCGCACATCTCAGGTCATGCTAAAAAAATCTGTGAAATACCTGTGAGCCCAAAATGCACAACACAACCCTATATAAGATCTGTGAGAGGTATTTATTCCAAAATGGGGTGACTTCTGGAAGGTGTCTCCTGTTCTGGTATTTTGGGGGCTTTGCTAATACGACATGGCACCCACCAAAATCTGTGTTCAAATAGCGCTCCCTCCCTTGTACACCCTGCCATGCACCCAAACAGCAGTTTACACCCACATAGAAGGTATTTTTGGACCTGGAAGACATTGTGTAACACATTTTCGTGTGCTTTTTTTTACTTTGATTTTGATGTGAAAATGGTACATCAGCTAAAACTACGTTATTGGAAAAAATAAAATTTTCCTTTTTCATATGCTAACGCTAAAAAAAAATCTGTGAAACATCTGTGGGGTCAATATACTCACTACACCTCTGAATATGTTACTTATTGGGTGTAGTTTCCAATATTGGGATCTTTTCAGGGGTTTCTATTAAGTTTTAGCACCATCATCATCATCATAATAATAATAATAATAATAATAATAATCTTTAATTATATAGCGTCAACAAATTCTGCAACACTTTACAATATAGAGAGTATAAGCACAGACAAACCAGACATTACACAATGAAAGCTACAAACAGATGAGACACAATCTATGAACCTTCGGGTGTGCGCAAACCTGAAATGGCGCCTAATAATATTCTAATGAAAATGAGACCCCGGCATCCAGTAAGTGCTCCTTCTATTCTGAGGCTTGTGGTTGAGTCAAATAGCGCAATAGGGCCACATATGTGATAGCTTTAAAAAAGGCAGAATGAGGGGGAATCAAAATTGAGTTGTGTTTCCTTGTTTTCATCTAGGGTGTTCCAGTAAACAAAATATTCAAACTGAGATTCTGCAAAAAATGTAATTCCTGTAAAACACCTAGAGGGTTAACAAACTGCCTAAATGCTGTTTGAATACTTTAAGGGAGTTATTTATGGGATGTCTAACGTATAGACCCCTGAAAGTCACTGGACAAGCCCCTAAAAAATCTATTTGGCAAATTATCCTGAAAATGTGAAAAATTGCTACTATGGCACACATGCATGAAAACTGTCTTGGTCTAAAATTCACTTTGTTGCCCATAGCAACCAATCAGAGCGCCAATCTAATTTTTCAAAAGCACTATACGAAATAAAAGGGGCCCGCTGATTGGTTACTATGGGCAACAAAGTGAGTTTTAGACCTAGACAGTTTTCATACATGTGGCCCTAAATTTAAGCTTCCGATTGCTGCACTCGTACTTTGCTCAGCTGAGCCCTCGGCGTGTGCAAGTAACAATCCTCTCTGGTGCTTCCAAGTGAGCAGACTTTATTAGAATTTCCAAGCAGCGGTACAATACATGCAAAGGCTGTAAACAGCCAACGCGTTTCGGGCCACTTGTGCCCTTGTTCACGGCCGTGAACAAGGGCACAAGTGGCCCGAAACGCGTTGGCTGTTTACAGCCTTTGCATGTATTGTACCGCTGCTTGGAAGTTCTAATAAAGTCTGCTCACTTGGAAGCACCGGAGTTGGATTGTTACTTTCACACGCCGAGGGCTCAGCTGAGCGAAGTACGAGTGCAGCAATCGGAAGCTTATGTTCACAGCTGTGGAGCCGCAGCACGTCCGGATGCTAGGAAAGGAGCACAGACAATGGAACAAGCCAGCTCGGACTGATTGCCAAGCCATAAGAACTAAGGTGAGCCGTTTGTTTGCATTTATTTGCATTTACATGCAATTTGCATTTGCATTGTGTTTGGCCCTAAATTTATAAGACTGTCATGAAAAATATAAAGACCTTTAAAAAATGATGGCAACATGAAGTAGACATATCCTAGATGCTATTTCTAAACTATTTTTTGTCGCGTAACTATCTGTCTTACACACAAACATTTCTAAACTTAACAAATGGCAAATTTTTATGCCGTTTTATTATTTTTTACCAATAAACAAGGATTGTTTGGGGCTAAATTTGGTGCAACTTAGTCCTCTGGGAAAAAGGTTCAGTCAATTCCTCTAGAACTGCCATCAAACTTGATTAATTTTGTATCTTGACCACTTCGATTATTCTTTGCTGGTATTGGAGGAAGTGTTTACTCTATTATGGCTTTCAAAAATATCTTTCTTGCTTGCAGTAGTATCTTAGAATCATGGTCGGTACGCCAACGGCTTCCTGTCTAAAAATGGGATCCTTTTATGTGGTCATCAAACTTGCTGCATTTTGTTTCTTCACCACTATTCCCGTCCACTACGATGAACCGTTGCTGACATTGGAGAAAGTGCTTATTCTATTATGAGGCTCTAAAAATATCTTTCTTGTCTGCAGTAATATCTTGGGTGACTCACCTCCTGCTCCTTGTCTGAAAATGTGATCCTTTTACAGTCTATGGTCAAAGCTCTTCTTTCTACACAGACAACATTGACAAGGAATGCTTATGAGATTTAAAGAAGACTTGTGGCCATTCCTGACATGTCTGTTTTTTGCAGCATCGTTCCTTAGATCACTGTGTTGTATGGTTCCCCTGTTATTCCTCCTAGAAATTTGTTACCAATTTTTCAAATGGGTTTTACTAACTGGAGGTGTGACCCTGCACAGTCTGACATTATCCAATCAGAGCTGAGTGTCAGTGTGAGAGACACACACTTTTGAAAGTGCAATTGGTAACACCCAGCTGACAGATTCAGTGATACATTTCCAGGAGGAGTAACAGAGGAACAGCACAACACAGATTTAGAGAAGAAGAGGCTCCAGAATTGGTATTTCGCAGGGAATACAAGCATTTACTAAACCAGAAATGTCAGGAGATGTCACAGTTCCTCTTTAAATGAATATATATTAAAGCTGCCATTATTGATAATATCTACAAGTGCTCCAATACAGCGAGGGAGAGTAAGAAAATTCACCCCTAATTATGAGTACTAGGCAAGTAGACCATTATGCTGGGCTCATAGTATGCTGCATAACCAAGACCTACATGTAAAACCTGCATGTGGTTTACTGTGTGCCGGTAAACCTACTTGTTCTATTTTTGCAGCAAGTACAAGTGAAGGACATGTTTTTATGTGCTGCACTTGTGTTTGCTACAAAGCCATGGAGATTCACCTTAATGGAATTTTCCAAGACTTTTACCACCTCCCACTGTGCTTAAATAGAAAATTGACCCACATATATTTCTCCCAGAAACTCAGACATTAACAACTAAACACCCTCACCAGTGCCGCGGAATTGGCGTCTCCACCCTCGCCTAACAGGCACAGGAACATGTCACTACATACGGACCTAGCTAGGGGTGATAACTCATAGGGCAGTGAAGTATCACGTCCGCCTAAATGTAGTCCTTCAAACCAATGCATCTAGGTGCGAAATGAACGCCACCTAGCGCCTTGATGACGAAAGTATCTCTAAAACGGACAACAGCAAAACATTGCCGCATCAATGTCCGGATTACCTACTCACAGGACCAAGAGTAAGCGATCGTGTCCACAGGGAGACTGCAAACACTACTACAACCATAATGAAAAGCAGGGAGGAAAAGAGAAACACAGAAAAAAATGTTGTTAAAACTATATGAATAAAAAGGAGATAACATAACAAATGTTGGCAGTATATAACAAAAATCACATAACATCAAAGCATGATGGGCATACAAAAGAAAAAGAAGAAAGAAACAAATAATGATACAAGTTATGCCCTATAATAACTATTAATAATGAAATATTAAGGCCTCGCGGAAAGATAATCTCCCAGTCTACTATCCAAAATGCCTCGCAGTCCTTTAATTTATAACAAAGATCTCCACCACGTTTAGGAATAGATACGCGCTCGATCACAACTGCCTGAAAATATTATGCTTGAGAATTATGACTGATAATAAAATGCCGTGCCATATTCGACATAGTTTTGCCCACAAGGTTTTTTAATGTAATTTAAATGTTCTAATATCCGATTTTTGAAATTTCTGGATGTGCATCCTACATAATCAGCTCACATTGTGTGGACTAAACAAGATATATTCCAGAAGTTGAATTACAATTGAGATATTGTTTAATCTTATATTCAATTCCATGGATAGAAAAATGCGAGATCAGCTGTAACTATTGGCATGTTTTGCACAGATGTGAACTGCAACGGAAAAAAACCTGCATGATGTAGCCAAGTTTGTGTATGAGACTGAGAACAAGATGCATTAGGGGAAAAAATATTAATCAGCATATTAGAACATCTGGTAATTGTACAACTATCCTTTAAAATATCATTAAGAATTGCATATTTAGATAACACCGATAAGTATTTGTTCACTATTTGTTGATGCAAGAGACTTGAGGACTATATTCCAACCCCAGAGTAGGTATATCACCAGATTTTGGCATTTCTTAGTAAAAAAAAATCAATGACGTGATTTGTAACTTACAATATTCTGAGCCCGAGGAAATATCCAATTGGGATACCCACTAGATTTGAAGTGATTTTAATTGAGCATGATCCAATTTGGAAATCACTATCCAGAGTACAATTGTGTCTGGACCATGTTAATTCCCCAACTGGTAGTGCTCGAAGTGTATGCTTGGGATGGTTGCTACGATAGTGTAAAATAGTATTACCAGAAATTTCCTTATGAAAAGTTTGGGTAAGGATCCTATCATCAAATACTCCTGTAAATTTCAAATCTAAAAATGAAATAATAGACACATGAACCACAAATTTAAGCTTGAGGTTAAGTGGATTATTATTCCATAAATTTACAAAATCACCGATAGTACCTTCCGAACCCTGCCAGATGAACAATAGGTCGTCTATGTATCTTCCTTACCATTGGATGTCACAAATAAAAAGATTATTATCAGAAAAAATGTACATTGCCTCCCACCATGACATAATTAAATTTGTCAGGGAGGGGGAGAATTTAGCTCCCATTGACAATCTCTGCAACTGTAAATATAAATGATTATCAATTTATCATATAGAAAAAAAAATTATGTGTCATGAGTAGTGTTGATTGAACTGTTCTAGAAAAATTAAGTTCTAGTAGAACTTCTCGAATTTTTAGAACTCGAACCGAACATTTTACTGTTCATTCGAGTAAAGTTCTAGTTCAACATGTCATTTTCAGATTTTTTTTCAGCAGCTTTCTGCACTTTTGGTGACCATCCAATCAGTGCAGAGCACAGAGAAGTGTCAAAACATTATCGCTAAGGTGTAGGGCTCTCATTGGCTGCTAAAATCACATGACCATGTTATATATATTTCACTGCATTGCCTTGTGAATGCCATTTTCAGCTCACTCTCTGTACTGTACAGACTGCTCTTAGTTAAATAGCATTTTCCTCTCCATAGACATAAATAGTTAGGGAGTTTGGTATTGCTGGCTACATCTTTCCCACACTCAGAAGCTGTTATTTGGTGACATTTGCAGGCACATAACGCTTAACTCATATGCATGGATATATACTTTACAGAGTGCTTGGATTTGCTAAATCATACTCGGTGCCCAAATGTTCCATTTTGCAGTTTTGGGGCTTCAGTATAACATAGCATCTCCAAATCTCCTATGTGTCAAAGGGGCTTTTGGGCACCCTCAGGATGCAGGGCCCCATAGCAGCTGCTCTCACTGCACCTCCGATAGGGACAGCCCTGCTTGCAAGCGGTCCTGCTCTTTTCCGTTCGCCATTGAAAGGAATGAAGTATTTGAGACTCTCATTTTTTTTCGGTTACTGTTAGAGCCAAATTTTCTTCCCTAAGTTGTTCCACGTATCCAGTTTACTGTTATGGATGGTAATTCCAGCTTCTCCTCATCTGTATAGGTATCTGTATATGTTCTCCCATAGACGTTAATGGGGTTTTAATAGAACTTCGAATCAAACTCACAAAAGTTCAAGATTCTAATTGAACTAGAACTTTTTACGGTTCGCTCAACAGTAGTAATTAGGAGTACAGTGACCATTTTAATATACATTTGTAAATCCAAAGAACAAGAAAAAAATTAGAGAAATAAACAACTAGTATAACAATATATTTGTCCAAGTTTTATACAATTTTTTTTTTTACCAAAAACTGCATGAATGTAACAAACCTATGTATTACAAAATTATTTGTCAGAGAATGAGGGCAGGGCAAAACACCCCAACAGAATCACACCATGAGAAAAGATTGATGCCAGCTCACCATTCCAATATAAGCAGAGTGCACGGATCCCCATGGTAAGTAGCTGAGAAGTGACATCAAAACAGAAAAAAGATGATCTAGCAGTCTTCAATATAAAAGGCTTTCTTTATTTAATAAATTCCTTTAAACCCCCACCTGACAGACACATGTCATTACATATGGACCTGGATAGGGGTGATGATGCACAGGTCATAGAGCAATGAAGTATCACGGCACAGGTGAGGATGTTTAGTTGTTAGTGTCTGTACTGGTATATATAGATGTGTATGTAGCAATGTTTATTACGCTACGACGAAGAGCCTTGGGCTCAAAACATGTCACCGTGTTATTGCCTGTGTCCTCATATTACGTTTTTAAGGAATTTAATAAATAAAGAAAGACTTTTATGTTGAAGGGATAGAGGAGTATCCTGGAGCTCTGGCAATGCAATGGGCAGAACTGTGAAAGTGTGATCATCTCTCTGTTCTCTGAGGCTGGCTCGTAGGACAAGCTGGCCTTAGGTCCAAAAGTAACCAGATGTGAAAACCCTTTTATACTGTTTGTCCACACTGGTCTTGAATGTTTCAGGCACTACACTCCCAACCAGCACCCAAACTAAAACATTAGGAATTGTGTCACTGTACCACTAGACATTAGAAAGCACAATAGGCACTAAATTGCAGCATGCCAGTGATTGGTGCAATTTAAGAAGGTTAATCAAGAAAAGTGTATTAACTATTGACATGCCTTATTTATAATTGTAATTAATTAATTTTTGATTTTCCAATTGTTCCCTAAAATTCTACTCCTGATTTTTTAGCTAACTTTAACAGGAAAAATAACAAAAAATTGGTAAACCTGGCCCTGATGTCATAGTAATACCTGACAATGAATGAAATATCTCATACTGTGTTATGGGGGCCTACCTTAGTTATTCAAATGCATAGAGTGAGCATTAAACCATCCATCAAGAATAGCGTCAATTTCCAGGTATAAATGGATGAAAATAACACTGTACATCACGGTAGACTGTGAGCCAACCTCTGAATACTATATACAGCTATTGTACCTGTACATAAATTTAAAGTAAAAGTAGCCTTTTGAGGCCAAAAAGATGATTTTTAGTAAGTTCAACTATGTGAATGTAGCTAGAGCTCAGCTCTGTCTGAACCTAATTCCTATTTAACTGACGACCACTGTGACAGGTATAGACATGGATAATAGGGATGTAATGAGCAGGTTCTTCATCTGTACCAGTTAGTCATTTATTGTCACCTTTGTACTTGTTTGGTGTATGTTATATATGTAACACTGACTTTTGGATATGGGATGAACCCCCGCTCTAACTAATACCCCATTCAAACACAAGAATAAATGCACAAACACATTCAATTTTTGGTGTCAAATGGCCACAGCTTTATTCAAACCATTTAAGTACAACAAACATGGAAGGAGTCAGGTGGAGTGCTAGACAATTGTGTGATATTCCCAGCTGTCTGACATGCAGCACCCGGCCAGGACATGCAATAAAGGGGCGGCACGCTCTGGCTTGCATTCTAGCAGAGCCAGTACACTTTAGGGGCACCAATGACCCTACTGAAGATCCTCACTCTGATTAACCACCGTGCCCGCCCCTGGAGCCATTACCCCTTATACCATCCTTAAAGGCTGGCCACTTCCAAAAGCTCGCCTCTTCACACCATGAGGTTTAACTCCTCTATTAGTTAAATTAGTCCACCATAACTTGACCTGCAACTTCCCCCTGACTCCTGCACGCAAAATTTAAAGCTGGACAGGGTTTTAATTCCAAGGGTTCTATTTATTTTTTTTATTTTTTTTCCATTTTTTTTTTCTTTTCTTTTTTTTTGTTTTATCTTTTTTTTCTTTTTTTTCTTTTTTTCTTTCGTTTTTTTTTTGACCCAAATAGCAAATCCCAGGGCCCTTTCAAGGGGGTCTCCTTTCAGACTCGGGAGGAAAACCCCCCCGTGGGGGAAACCTTAGGGGCCCCTGGGTGAAGGGTCGCCCTTTCCCCTTTTGGGGTTAAACGGGGTAATGCAACACAAGACTCATCAGTATATAATAACTGTTTTTTTTTTTTTTTTTTTTTAAAACCCGGTTTACAATAAAGTCAATATAAAAACCCTTTTCAATTTAAAACATTCATCATTGTACAGATCAAGCTAAAAACAAGCTTTAGAGCATTTTATTAAAAATTTGGGGGGGGGTGGGAGGGACAAAACTTTTTCCTTTTCTTCTTGATCAGAAGAAAGAGGGAAACAGGGAAATGAAGACCAGAAGTTATATCTATAGCTAAAAAAACCCCCCCCACCCCCACAGTAAACCTTCCCATCCAGCCACTCCTCCCTCCCCATAACACAACCCCCCCCCCCCCTCTTAAATTAATTTAAACTACACGGGAGGAGCCCTTAAAAACAATGCAGGAAAATACAACTGCCCTCTAAAAACCCATCCCCCTCCCGCTCAAAGCTACTTACAATAAATTTACTATGCAAACACTGAAACCTTTTAGCTTAAATTTCCCACAGCCCAAAAAATCCCCGGGCATACGGGGGCTCTAGGTTCCCCCTTTAAACCAAAATCATGGTCCCCCTTTTGGTTTTGGCTTCGGGGGTTTTTGAATTTTTTTATTTTGGGGTGAACCCCCTCTAAAATAATACCCCTTCAAACCCCAAGAAAAAAATGCACAAAACATTTTCCCTTTTTGGTGTTTAAATGGCCACAGCTTTATTCAAACCCTTTAAATTTCAAAAAAAAACATGGAAGGGGGTCAGGTGGAGTGCTAGAAAAATTGTGTGTATACCCAAGGGTGTTTTTGACTTTCAGCACCCGGGCCCGACAGCAATAAAGGGGCGGCCCCCGTTTGGCTTGCCATTTTTGCGAGCCCGTACAATTTAGGGGCCCCCAATGACCCCAAATGAAGATTCCTTTCCCCCTGATTAAAACCCCCGTTTCCCCGCCCCTGGATGCCCCTTTCCATTAGACCCCTCCTTAAGGCTGGGGGAGTTTTCCAAAAAACTTTAGCCCCCTTTTACACCCTGGGTTTTTAAAAAATTCCCCCTTAATTTAAATTTTTAAAAATTTGTCCCCCCCCATAACTTGAAACCCGGGAAACTTCCAACCCCGACTTTCCCGGCCAAACCCCCAAAAGGAGAGGGTTTTTTTGCACCCCCAAAGGCTCGAACC
Source organism: Phyllomedusa bahiana (assembly GCA_025379985.1). Lineage (NCBI taxonomy): Eukaryota > Metazoa > Chordata > Amphibia > Anura > Hylidae > Phyllomedusa > Phyllomedusa bahiana. The sequence continues at coordinate 11,524 of JAODAL010038589.1, forward strand.
CCCCCCAAAAAAAAAGCCCTAAAATTTTCCCAAAATAACAAAATGACCACTTGCAATTTGCAAACTGCCGGAAAAACTAACCCAACCAAAAAATCCCCCTTTTTCCCTTGGCCCCAACCCGAGAAAAACCTAAAGAAAACCAATTTAAGGGTAAAAAAAAAAATTAAAAAAACCCCCAAATATATAAAATTTGGGGTGCCTTATCCAATTTGTTTAAAATCGAAAAAGCTCAAGTGAAAAACAACCCGTGGGTTTAAAACCCTTTGGGGGAGCCGGGAAAAAAAAGGGAAACCCCCACCAAAAAAGAGAATTTAAAAAATTTTGGGGGGAAAAAAAGGTTTTGAGAAAAATTTACCCAAAAAAACTATCTCAAAAATGAACCCGAATTTATCCCAAACCCCATCCCTTTTAAAAATTTTTTTCCCCCCACCCAAAAATTAAAAAAATCTAAACCACCCCGGGCTCAAATCCGTAATTTGTTACACTGTTTTTTTTTTCATACAAAGCCCCCCCCCGGGTTTTTTTGCCAGCCCCAAAAGAAAAGGGGGGATTTCTGACCCCAGAAAAACCCTTTATTTCCCAGCTAAGCCCCCAAACACCAATATTGCCCCCCCCCCCGCGCCCCCAAAATAAAAGCCCCTCCCTTTTAAAAAAAATGAAAAAAAGTAAAACCCCAAAAAAAAGGGGGAAAATTTTTTTCCCGCCCCAACAACGGCCCGTTAAAATATAAAAAATGTTGGGGAAAAATCAAAACCCTTAGCCCAAACCAAACCCAAATTTAAAAATTCCCCAAAAGGCCAAAAAGCCGGCCCCACAAATAAAAATAACCCCCCGTCTGGGGCCGCTTATAGAAAAGGGAAACCCCTAAAAAAAGTTTTCCCCCAAAAAATTGGGCCTCAACCCTTTTCCCAAGGCCCTTTTTTCCCCCCCCCCCACTTTAGTTAACCTCATAACCTTTTAACCCTAGCCTTGAACTCCCAAAGGGGGGCCCCAATTTTCCCCCCCTGCCCTCGGCCCCTTTTTCCCCAGAAACCCAAAAGGGCTCCCCCTTTTGGGGAGAGAACCCAAAAAAATTTTTTTTCTGGGGAGGGAATCCCCCCCAAAAAAACAGGCGTCCCCCCCCCCCTGGTTTGGGAAAAAAATTTGCTTTTTCCCGTTTACTTGACCGGGCCATAATCCCCCTATTTACAGGCCCCAGTGGGTGCCCCTTCCCGTGCCCCGGAAAATTTTATTGCCAAATTTCTAGCCCGCCAAAGGCCCCGCAAAACCTTTTTGATGCTACCCGTTTTCTATTTGGCCCCTTTCAGAGCTTTTAAAAAGCCAAAACAAGCCATTTTATTTAGCTGGGCAGCCCCTTTTTCCCCATTTAAAACCCCTGAAGGAAACGCATGGCAAAAAAACCAAAAATAAAAGAAAAAACCCCCTTAAACAAAAATTTCATTTTCAACCAAAAATTTGGGGGCCCCCTTTAAGCTTCTCAAAAACCTTTTTTTGGGCCCCTTTGTTTTCCCAAACCCAGCCCAATTTTTTAAAAATGGTTTAATTTTTTTTTTTATTTTTTTTTAAATTTTTTTTTTTTTTTAAAACAAGTTTAAAAAAACCCTTCGGGGGAATAAAAAGGGGCCCAAATTTTTTAAACATTTTTAAGCCCCTTTTTTGAAAACAGGGGAGGGTTTGGGGGACCCCTAACTGTGAAGTTTTTTAATTTTCCGGCCCCCCTCACCCGGACCCTATCCCCAAAATAAACAAAAAACTAAACCCCCTCAAAGGAAACCATATCCCAAAATTTAAACATTTTCCCCCTCGGCCTAAAATGTGAGCAAAACCTTTAAGGAACCAAAAATTTTTCCCCTTAAAATATTTTTTTAAAAAATTCCCCAAATTTTTAAAGGCCCCTATGAAAAGTTTTTAAAATTTAACGATTTTTGCAAAAAAAATCTTTTATAAAAACTGTTGGCCAAAATCCAAAAAAATTAATTAGGAACCGGCCGATAAGGGAAATTTGGAAAACAAAAAGGGCCCCCTTTACCCCTATCTTTCGATTTACTCCCCCCCTAGGAAAAAAATTTGGGAAAAAAAAATAAGAGCCATTGGGAAAACCCCCCTCTTTTTTTGGGCACCCTTAAAAAAGGGAAGGGGGGTCCCCCAAAAATAAAAAAATGGCCCACATATAATCTACTCTGAAAACCGGTTTTCCCCCCCTTGGGTCCCCGAGGCCCCATAAAACCCCCAATCATGGGCCCCCAAACGACCCCGGCCCACCCAAAAAAACCCCCAAGGGTTTTGGGAAAAAAAAACCCCCTTACCCCCCCGCCCCTACTCCACTGGGGCCCCCCCAGGGGGCCCCCCCCAAAAAACCACCCCTGCCCCCGGGTCAACCATTTTTTTTTTTTTGCCCCAACCCGGGAAAAAAAACCCTGGAAAAAGCCCCCCCCTTTTCCCCGGGTTGCTCAAAAAAAAAAAAAAACCCCAATCCCTGGTTGGGCTAAGGACCCCCGGCCCACCAAAAAACCCCCCAAGGGAAAAAAAAAAAACCCCTTTTCCCCCCAAAAACCCCCAATCCATTGGCCCTTTTGGAGGCCCCCAAAAAAAAAAAAGCCCTTCCCCGGCTCAAAATGTTTTTGCTCTCCCGGGATAAAAAAACCCCCGGGGGGGCCAACCCCTTTTCCCAAAAAATCTCCCTTTCCAAAAAAAATTAATCCCCCGAGGGGAATCAATAACCCCCTTGAACCCCCCTCACCCAAAAAATTTTTTTTTAAAAAAAATTTGTTTTTAATTTTTATAAAAATTTTATTTATTTTTAAATTTTAAAAAGGAAATTTAAAAAAACCCTTTCCCCGCTTTTAGCCCTTTCCCCCGTCCCCCCAAAAACCCAAAACCAAATGGGGGGGGTTCCCCCAAACCCATGAGGGAAACCCCAAAATTTTTAAAACCCCCAAATCCAAAGGGCCCTCCCCCAAAAACCCCTTTGTAAAAAAAGGGAAAATTTGTAAATTTAAAACCCCCGAAGAGGGGAAGGGGTTTTTTTTTTTTGAAAACTAAAAACGTTTTTAGGCGAATTTTAAAATCAATGCTCCCCGAAAACCTTTACCCCCCAGACCATTTCCCCCCACTGGGGTTTTTTGAAAGGGACCAGGAAAAACCCCCCATTGTGGGAATGTTTTTAAAACCCCCGCCCCCGCCGGGGCACCACCCCCGCCCAAAAACCCCCCCCCATTAAAACCAAACCCGGGCCCCAAAACCCAAAAAAATACTGGGGGGGGGGAGGACCAAAACCCGCTGATGAAACCCCAAAAAACCCTTTTAAAATTTTAAAACTCCAAAAATTTAAAAACCAAAGAACCCCCCCCCAAATGCCCCGAAAACACAGCGGGTTTTAAAATTTCAAAATAAAAAGGGAAAAAAAAGGGCCCCCCTTTAACTACAGGAATTGGCCCCCTTTATTCCCCAATTTCTTGGAAACACATTTTCCACTAAACCGCCCTTTAAACCCCTGGCTCAGAGGGGGCCCCTAAGGGCCCCCAAATTTCCCCCCCCGTTTTTGCCCGGGGGCCTGTTTCCCTTTTTTTTCCCCTTTTCCCCGGTGGGTCGTCCCCCCCCCGTAACCCCTTTTGGGTCCCCCATTCCCTTGGGGGCTGCAAAGGGCCCCCCCCCCCGTGCCCGCCCCCTTAAGGGTGTTCCCCGGCCCCCCCCCAAAATTGGGACCCCCCGCCCGGGAAAACCAAAACCCCCCGGAAAATCCCCCCGATTTCGCTTTTTTTTGCAAAGGTTTTCCCCGGTTTTTCCCGGACCCCCGGGAAAAAAAACCACAGGCCTTGCCCGGGGAAATGCCCCCCCCTGCTTTAGCCTCCAAACCAAAAAACCCCCCCAGAAAAACCCAAACCAAAAGGGGACCACCAAAAACCTGGAAAAGGGAAACCCCAAAAAATTATTAAAAACCCAAAAATTTTATGGGCCCCCTAACCCCCCATTTTAGCGGGTTTTTAATTTTTACACAGCACAAAAAAAGGGCCCCATTGATTCCCGCATGCCCCCTGAAAAAAATGTAAACCCCAGAAAGGGAAAAAAAGGGGATCAGGGAAAAAATTTAAAAATCCCTGTAAAAAGTGGGGGGGGAGCTATTACCAGTTTTTAAAATAGCAAAAATCCAACCCAAAATTTTAGGGCCCGAGTTAAAAAAAATTAAATAAACGATAAAAACCCCTTATTTTCGAAAGCCGGGGAAAATAAAAACCCCGTACGTAAAAAACAGGGTTCCCGTCCCCCCAGGGCCCCCTTTTAAAAGGGTTCAAACTGCTGTGTTTTCACTAAACCCCCTTTCTTTTCAGGGGAAAAAAATGCCCCTTTCTTTGGGGGGTTTCCCGCCCTACCCTTTTTCCTTTTTGGGGTAGCCCGGGCCCCCAGTAAAAAAACAAACACTTTGGGGGTAGGCCCCCCGGGGCCCCAAATTTTACAGCACTAAAAAATCTCCAGGGCCTTTTTTCTAAAGAGGAAAACTAAGACCCTGCACCCAAACAAAAAAGTTTTTTAAAAACCCGGGCCCCGGGTTCCGCATCCCGCCTGACAGGGGTTTTTTCCCCCCGTTAAAAGTCACTGGGAGCCTCCCTCTGAAAAAAAAACCCCCTTTTTCCCCCCCCCAGGCCCTTTCCCTTTTCTCACAGCTTTTTTAAAAGGAACATGTTTGGGGCCCCGACAGCTTTTCCCCCAAAAAGAAAAAAGGCCCCAGAAAAAACTGAAAAGCACAGATAACCTGGCTTACAGACAAAAAGGCCAAAAGCCCAGGCCCCGGGGTGTGGGGAGGGAGGGTTAACCCCTCCCCCCATGTGCTACAAAAGAATTCCCCCCCGTAATAATCCCATATACCAAAACAAACATGTTTTTACTATTAATGCTGTTTAAAAACCTTTTTTTGAAGGTTTTTGGAAACCCCCTTCCCTGTGTGTTTTTTGGGGAAAGGGGCACTGTTGGGAAATTTTTTAAATTTTTTCCCGGGCTGCAGGGCACATTTTTTTTCCCCTTTCTTCTTTTATCAAAAAAAAAGGGGGGAAAACAGGAAAAAATTGGAAAAAAACCCCAAAAAATTTTTTTATTTATAGGGTTAAACCCCCCCCACCTCCCAAAAATTTAAAAAATCTTCCATTTCCCGCCCATCCCCCCCCTAAAATCACAACCCCCCTGCTCTAACTTTTAAAAATAACACAGCAGGAAACCCTTTAAAAAACAAAGCAGGAAAAATACCCAAGTTCCCCCCTCAAAAACCCAAAAACCCCCTGCCCCAAAGCCTTTCCTTTCAATAAAATTAACTAAAGCCAAAAAACCCGAAAAACCCTCCCCCCTTTTAATTTCCTACACTTTAAAACCCCCCCAACCCCTTTTCGGAGTTTTAGGTTTTCCCCCCCTTTTCCAAAATTTATGGTCCCCCCCCTTTGCTTTGGGGGTTTCCCGGGGGGTTTTTTTCCCCCCTGAAAAAATAAAAAAAGCGCCCCCGGGAAACAAAAGGCCCCTCCCCCCAAAATAAAAAAAAAAAAAAAAGTAAACCCCAAAAATGTTTTTCCTAAACCCCTTTCGGGAAAAAGAAACTGAAAGGTTTTTAAAAATTTTAAAAGTACTTTGAAAATACTTTTTTGCTTTTTCATTGGGAAAGGGGGCAAAGGGGTTTTTTGCTTTTTAAATCCCCCTTTTTGGGTTGGAAAGGGCCGCACCCTGAAGTTGGGTTTTTTCAATTGGAGTTAAAAAAAATTTTTAGCCCCGGGGGAAATCCTTTTTTTAAATAAAGTAAATTTTTCAAAAATTTATTTTTTAAATGGGGGTTTTTCCCAAAAAGGTTTTAAACAAATTTCAAAAAAGTTTGGTTTTTTGCTTTTTTCGTGGGGGTTACCAAATCCCCTTTCTACTGAAATCAATCCTTTTTTTTCCTTTCCCCTTTTGAAAATTGGGGGTGGTTTTTCCCAACCGTTTTTTTTCAACCTGCCAAAATTTTTAGAATTTTTGGGAAAGGAATTTTTTTTTTTTAATGTTTTTTAACCCTTGAAAAATTTGATTTTTATCCAAAACAATTTAAAAATTAAACCGGCCAAATGCTTTTTGGCTGTGTACCATCCCTTTTTTTTTTTATCATGTCATTTCGAAGAAAGGGAAAAAAACCCTTGTAAAAGAATCAAAATTAAAACCCCGAGATCTCAAAACCTTTTTATGCAAAAAATTTCCCATTTTTTCTTTTTTGTGCAAAAAGGAAACCCATTTTTTCACAAAATCCCTTTTGAACTCAGTTCAAAATAAAGGCCCTTTTCCTTTTTTTAAAAATTTTTTTTTTTCCTTTTGAAATTTTTTTTTTTTACGGAAAAAAAAAAACAATACGTTTATTTTTTTACAATTTTAAACTTTTTTACCCAAATTTGGTTTTTTTTTAAAATTTTTCTTTTTTTTTTTGGGACCTTTTAACCCAATTTTTTCCCCCCAAAAAAGCTATGCTAAAATTAAAAAATTTTTTTTTTTTTGGTTTTCCCGTTTAAAATTTAAAGCCTTTTGTTGATTTTTAAAGAGAAAAAAAATAAAAACTTTGGGGGGGGAATTTTTTTTTTGTAGACTGTAGTCCCGCCGCAAAAAAAGAAGCAAAAAACCTTTTTTTTTTTTCGAAGTGCCCCCACAAAAACAAAAAAATTTGGGGCGGTTTTTTTTTTACCAGAAAAAATTTTGATTTAGTAAATAAAAATTCCCCCCCTTTTTTGGGAAACAATCTTTTCCCCCTAAATTTTTAAAATTAATTTTTTTAATGGGGGGTCCCCCGTAAAAATGGGAAAAATATTTTTTTTTTAACCCCCTCATCCCCGACCCAATTGGGCTTTTTTATACAATTCCCCCTTTATTGGGCTCCCCCAAACACATAAAAAACAATTTTTTTTTCTACGCTTTTTTTTGCAGAAAACCCCTTCCCTTTTGTTTTATCTTTTGGCCCCAAGAGAGGGAAAACCCCAAAATTCCCCAAACCCAAAAAACAAAAAATTAATTTTCCCTTTAAAGGGGGGGGATAAACCATTTTTTTTTTTTTTTACAAAACACTCATCAGTTGGTTAGTGAGGTTCTAAAATATTTTTTTTAATTACCTTTTCAAACCAGCTCTTTCCAATACTTCCAGTGCCCCCAGATAATGATGCCACGTTAAGTGGAGAGAGTTTAAAAGATGTGGTTTTTTTTCTCTTTTTTTACCTCCCTCTTGGGCTAACAAGTATTTTCTAAAAATGAAAAACCCCTCAAATATGTGGTAAGTTTATTCAGGGGGTGTGAGAGTATTGCACATTTTTTAAAACTACTTTAACCAATGAAAGCCAAATACTTTAATATATTAAAGGACAGGTCACTCTGCATCACTAGAGTCCCAATTGATCTATTGCAGTGGGCTCCTGCATTGATACAACAATGTTATCCTTAATTTATCAGGGTCCCAAATGTCTAGCAGAAAACAACCACGCTTGGAGCTGACATTATAACCAATCACTAAATATCCTATTAAAGCCTACATATGAAATTATTACTTTATTATGGACATGTCCTATAGAGATAGAGGGTTAGCCCTCATAATAATAATAAGTTCCTTGGTGTGCCCAAGGAACTTCAGTCCAACAGTTATTAAGGGTATACTCTTCAGCCACATAGTATCCAGGCATATTGGAAAAATGGATATTCTGGCTCTTTACTACTGTATTCAAGTGAATAAGAACTCTTTTGGTTACTTACCTAAGGACAGCATACCTGAAAAAAGGAGTCCTGCTCTCAACTGGAAAGTGTATGCAATGGTACATGACACAGAAAGTTTTCTTAACTTTTTCAATGCTTTTTAATGATTTTTGCTTTGATCTAAGAATAGATCACATGGACAGCAGTGATATATCCGTCACTGCCGTTAACACCTGTAAATAGCGCTGAGCTGCAGTACAACAATTAACCCGTGAATTGTTGAAGCGCTGTGTCTGAAACAAAGCAGTGTTTTACTAATTTCTTCAATCCCTTTACATTTGAAAGATTAAAAAACATTGAATGTGGAACACTGCTTGTACATAAGGTCCCTATTATATAATGTTTTCACTCAGTTTACTCAGCTTGCTGAATCATCATTTAGAATCAAATCCATTAACATCTCTTTTCCATAATCCCTTCATCTACTTCCAGAGCTGTCATGTTGTTTGAAATGAGATTTTCCTCTCCCAGGGTAGTAACTAGTTAGCCTGGTAAAGTGGAAATGGTTGTATATGATATATGCGGGAGGGGAATGTGGTAATTAAGAGAGTTTCCATATCCCAAATGAAAAAACATACTAAAGGGAGCAGGTAACAGGAGATGAGTCACAGCTCTCAGATTTACTGAAAAAAGGATTAGCTCCATCTGCATGCAGTTTGTATATTCTTCATGTGCTTAGAAAGGCTTACCTGGCTTTTTATCTCCATAACAAAACCAATGCATATTGTCATTTTATTGGTTCCTCATTAGAAGTGTTTTGCTCTGGACTCTGAACTGAATTTTTAAATCTGGGTTCACCCAAATCTTATTTTGGCAGAATTTGTGGGGAAAATCATCAGCCCACATACTCCTAATACAATGGCCAATCTATCAGCAACCTGCCAGTGAGATTAGCAAAATAAAGTGTATCATTTATCTTAGAAGTGGGCAGATGTTTTATTGGACTCCTGCACCACCATGAATTATTACCTATCCTGCAATATAAATGTACAGTTAGTCTGGGCTGAGACATCTTTTTGGATATTAGGGACACCACTGCCATGCGTAATGGTGAAATGATCGACATGCAATACATTACGTGGAATCCCTAAAAGAAGCAATATGCTATCTATCATACATGAAAAAGCTTGAGATCTCTCGCTTCACACTCATTTTGGTTTATTTTTTTTTTTTCTCTCTGATAATGGAGGTCGGGGTTGACGCCATGAGAGGTCCTGCGGAATGTGGCTCTATTGAGTAGTAAAAAGATAGTGTAGGACATGCACCTATTGAGATCAACAACGTTGAACACGTCGTCGGGCAGCTTAAACATCTTTTATCAAAATATGGTGAACCGAGATATCTCAAGTGTTTTCTCATGTATGATAGATAAGCATATAAGTGCTTCATATTAGGGATCTCTCCACGTAAGTAATCCACTTTTGCCGTAGTGTGCGCTAGCATGGTTGTGCGTGTGTACATGTATATTATAATATATATTATGTTATGCTGCAGCCCTGCCAAGTCAGCACCAAGTTTGCATATGTTTTTTCCAGAGTTGTTTTGTTGGCAAACACATACGTTATATTTGGATAGAGATATTTTTTTTAACCTATATGAGGGAGTGAAGGGTGCATCCATTTTGATTTTCTCACAGCCGCCACTACTCACAGGCTGTCTAAGAAGGTGCAGCTTGCAGGTGTTTTTTTTTTAATTTTTCTCTTCTGGAAAAGGAGGTCGAGTTGACCCATGAGAGAGCTGGATGATGGCTCTATTGAGAGTAAAAATAGGTGTATGACTCGGCTCTATTTGAGATCACGTTGAAAGTACGTTGGACAGCTTACAACATCTTTTGGCGTCAAGAATTATGTAGAAAACCGAAAATGATGAATGCTCACACAACTTCCAGGCACATTATAAGGAGGTGAGAGCAGCCACAGTGTCATGTCAATCCTTTACATCAGCGTGGTACTTGCGTGCTAGAGGACTGGGCAAGTGTATCATAGACCAGCAACTTTCACCAAGGCACAGGCAACATCGCTTGCATGACCAGGGAGTAGATGTTGAGACGATTTTTATCTGACAAAGGTTGAAATCGCAAGGTTTTTATGGTGATCGAAATTTCACAAGACATCATGCGATAATTAAGGTTTAGACGAGTCCTGAGCATCATCTATTAAGAATCAGCGCCTTTATTCGGCGACTTCCTTGTAATTTGTAGGCGGCCGGCAAATCAGACTTACAGAATAGAGCAGGTGAGATGGTGTTCGACGACATGGCGGATGGTATGGTTGCAGATTCTGAGCGCTGGAAAAATCACATGACCTCAGTTTTACAAAGAACAGCGTATTACCTGTTCAGGAAACCTACAGTATCTCTCATCGTCTCATAGGATAAGACCATGCGCTCTGCCTGTGCCAAACAGCTCAGCTAAATTAGTCTATTTCCTGTACAGAGAAACCTCTACTATTACTAGTGATCCTTCCAATTATTAGATGTAGAGATTTGAAGATTTTATGTAGTTAGCTGAGAATTTTAAGCAGCATCTACCGCTTGTCAAATTCAACGGATCGGGGGAATCGGGTGGGGGGCCGCAGGGCGAACACAGACCAAGCTCTATCATAAAAAGAACACTGGATAAAGTTTAACACCAAGACATAAGTGTAGACATTGTAGTGGAATATCATTATTATTAACAGTTTGCTATCGAAATATTATCTGAATCTTGGGCAGCTGAACTTATTGATACACAATCATTTCTATAACTGCAACGTACTCATTGTTAGGTGGCAAAACTCCACTTTATTATCAGTATACAATCAAGATAGGTGTTCACTTTCAATTTACCATATCACCTGTTGTTGAATAAATATCAACACCTGCAGTTAAATTACAATCAGCAATCTTGAGTCAGCAGCAGTTTTTAGTTGCCAAAATTACCTGTATCATACGAAAGACATAACATTACGTGTTTTTTACTTTTTGCGCACTACCAGAGGCATTGTTTCATATGACGAGCAGCATCCACGTAAATCTATAAAACAGCATCTATATTTCACCACAGGTCGAATTGAAAGTGGCAAAAAAATACCGTATTATTACTACCCAAGAACATAACACTATACAGTATTTTTTTGACTTTTGCACGACCTCAGCATTGTTTCATTGACGTCCGCATCTACGTAACATCTAAAAACAGCAATTCTATATTCCACCACAGGTGAATATGAAAGGTGCAAACAACTACCGTTTATTAAACAACACATAACAGTTACTTGTTTTTGAACTTTTGCACTACCCAGCATTGTTTCATTGCGCAGCATCTATACGTAAAACATTAAAACAGCACATTCTAACTATTCACCAACACGTTTGAAAAGGTGAAAGGTGCAAAAAAATACAGTGTTATTAATAACCTAAACATAACAAGATACGTGTTTTTTGGAACTTTTGCCTCAGTCCAATTCTGTTCATAGACACTCATTGCAGTAAATTAGAATCCAGACAATTTTGTTTGATAGAGGGCATTTGAATAAGACTGTGATACTTGCATGCTTTTAATAAAGAGTACTTTCCAAAACTATCATACCTTCTCTAATTATTTTATATTTACTGAACATGGAAGCGAAACGCCAGGTGGTAAGCGATCAGAAGAGGGTACACATGTAGGTAGAGGTACGAGAGAAGGTGCTACCTTCCATGCTGGCGACGAACACGCATGCCAGCGGATCGTCAGTTGCAGGACCAGCGTCAGGCACTGGGGTGGGGGGGGGGGGGGGGGTGGGGGGGGGTGGGAGGGGGGGGGGGGGGAGCATGGGGGGTGTGTCATCGCAGGGTCAGAAGGCCTGTGAAATCTAATAATGCGAAACACTTGTCGCCAATACACTGTCCATCATACTGGTAATGCAACTGCATCCAGCAGTCTTACCATCCTTCGTACCTACCCCAGTCAACGGCCACAAATGTCGTCATCAGCATCATTCAGCATCCTGTCACAACATGAAACAGCCAAATGTCACTCGTGAGTACCACCACACACTGTGGATAATCCATTTGTCTAGAAGACATCTTGATGAGAAAATTGCGGTTGGGGCAGAAGGCAATGTTTTAAAAGATTCAAGAGATGGATCTTAGGTCTGACTCTGGACAAGCCCAGTTACTGATGCACATCAGAAGAGGGTGAAGGAAGCTGGTCAAATCAGCAAAAATCCGGGCGACATCGGCAACGCCTTGCAGTGCCCCTTCTGCTTGTAGCCCGGTCAGCTTCTTCTGATGCAAGAAAGTCAGAGACGACAAGATCACCTGTGTATATTGAAGATGATGACGACATTGCGGATCACCTGTGTTCTTTTCCGCAGAATTTACTTGGCGAGCGCGTTCATCAGTGGACGACGGCAGGAAGACATGGGGTAGACTGTCAATACGAAGGTCCCGCCACAAAAAGGGAGAGGGCGGTAAGTTACCGCAGAAGTCGCTGACATGCACTTCTCGCCACCACGGTCAGGCGCAAACCCCGCTCCTTCAGCTTATCGCCAGTCAAAGGTCCAGGACCTCTCACACCTGAGCCTCTCCTTTGAAACCAGCCTCTGATTAACCCAGCCGAGTGTCATAAAATGCCGCCTTGCCGATAAACGCATAAAGTAGAAGCAAGAGACCTAAGTGGTTAACCACCACCAAACATGTTCTAAGTCACATGCTAAGCTAATGCATGAGTTGAATGGAGGAGGAACCACTTGAGCGAAAAAGAGCCAGCGCCGAGCGGCCAGGGTCCTCGCAACCACTGTCACACAACCCCTGTCTCCGCCTCCTACTCCTCCCGTCCACCCACCAATAAGCGTTCCTCTCAGTCATGCCCATAGTCTCTCAGAAGTTCATGATCAGGGATCGCGCCTCGCGCTTCAGACTCCACCTGGGTTCGCCCGAGTACCACCACACCACGCAGAAGACCCATAACTACCCCCTTTCCTCCTTTACCGCCAGTTTGGACGACCTGCACGCCGTCAACAGCGGCCAGTCTAGCAGCTAGACCATCTGTACTTGCCAGTTGGGAGACAGAAAGAAACACTTTACCCAACCATTACCCAAGCCAAAAGCCTGAATGTCGGCATTTTGGACCTGGAAATATGCCTTTTCCACGTCTGGTGGACACAGATGGGCGTTCCGCACGTCATGTCCCCGCCCGCACCCCCTCACCGCACTTGCCCCCAATACAGATGGCCAGGTACCCAGGTATTTCTTTGCCAGAAAGCAGCCGTCCTTTGCCCTGGCCAGCTCACGTGTCATCTAAAATTATCAAGCACGTGTCTGCATCTGTGTCCTGGAAAAGTCCATCTCACCACCGGACACATGGACTAGTAGCCACGGCCCAAGCCGCGTAATAATCTCTTGTGACTAGCTACACATGCGAGGGGTGAGCGTGGGTGATGTTCTCTGGGGGTCTCACGGTGGCTCTCCAGCTCGCGCCACGCTGCTCAAAACCGCAGGGATTGAGTGCAGGGCTCTTCCCCCAGGTCCTCTGGGTGGCATCACGTGCCCAGAGACACCAGTGCCGGTGAATTAATCATGCCTTGTGAGACCGTTCACCAAGGACGGCACTAGCAACGAGAACCGAAGCGGCTGGCTGGGTGACAAGAACCATGTGCCAGGCAAGGTGGTGGTGCGATAACGGGCGAAAATCTGCTGGCCCAGCCCTAAGATCGGTAGGCTGGAGCACATCCCTTGCCTGGCACATGTCATGAACCTTGTCGTCCCAGAAATTTCTAAAGAGCTACCCGGGTCTGGACTGCCTGCTGAAGAAGGCTCGAGGTCTGATTTCGCACTTCCGCGTTTCGCACCCTGCTTCGTCCCGCCTGGTTTTGCGTTCCAGCGTAGCTCGGCCTCCCCGTCAACCGCTCATTGTTTGACGTGGCAACACCGGGAATTCCACCCTCCACATGCCCCAGCGATTGTGGCAGCAGCGGAATTGCCTTACGCAGTACAAGTGACACATGGCCTGACAAGCAGCGGTCGGACCTGGGGGTGTTAAAACCACCGGGGTGGAGGCAGTGAAAGAGCCCCTGCACCATCCTTGCCAGTTTTGAAGAAGCCACCAAAATGGCCCAGTGCGGACAATGCCCTTGTCACATGAGCATTGTGGTGATCTTAGTTCTGGAACGATCGTTGGACACTCTGAAACAACGGGTCCCGCCAGCGAGGGAGGAGGAGACGGACCACAGATGCGGACACGGACCCTTTTCCCTCTCCGTCAAATCCACAAGGCCCGACAGTTTCACAATTTCATCGTCCTTCATTAGGAAAGTGGTTTCGGGGTCCAGAGCTAGTGCCCGGGGGCGCACCAGCTCTCAGGGTGCATCATCTCAAAGGGAAGTCAGGGCTGTGTTGAAGCTGTGCCGGATGCCGAGGAGAGGGGAGGAGGAGGAGGGTATTCCTAGACACCGATGTTACCGAGTCCCTGCCCTTTTTAAAGAAGGTTGGCGCGAATTTGAGGGAGGAGGAAGATGAGGAAGATCAGTTTGCTGTGCCCCTCGACCCAGAGGCTTGGGGAATCAAGGGTCCAACTCTCACATGAGTGCTTGGATGCTCCATTTCCTCCAACATGATCCTCGCATTAAGGCCATCAAAATGAACAACAGTTACGGGTGGCCACCCTCCTTACCCCCGGGTAAAAACAAAATCAGCACTTTCCTTCCACCCCCCCAAAATAGAGATAAAATGCAGGAAAGGGAGACCTTGCTGATTGATCAAGGAGACATCGTTGCCTGCTTCACGTTCCCCAAATTCACGGGGAACAACATCACGACGTGACACAAAGAGTGCCAAGAGGGTGGGGCAGCAGCAGGCAAGGTGCAAACCCTAATGGGTGACCTCTGGCAATCTTTGTTACCACCTCCCCAAGCATGCAATGCGGGCAACACACCCAAACACACAGAGATCAGCTTAAGATCATGGTGCACGACACTGCGTCTCAACACCGATGTTTTTGCATGTTTCCGACCCAATAACTTTTGGGTATCCAAAAGGGAAAGGGCCCCAAGCGGGCTCCCACGCCATAGAGTGTTGTCCGCCCCACCAGCGTCATATCTGAGCGGACCTTCACACAGCTGGAGATCATTCAGACAAACCACCCGGCTTTCCACAGATAATGTGGACTTTTGACTTTCATAAAGATGAATCAGCAGGGGATCTCTGTTTTTGGCCCCAATTGCCAGGCACCGATTAGTTTTCCGTCTACTTCCATTTTTTCAAACAGAAAAGGGCCCCTTGAAAACTTTTTTTTTTAAAAGATCATTTCTTACTGCAATTTTTATTCCTTTTTTCCCCAAAATTTTTTTTTGCTGGTTTTGCTGTGAGGAGACTTAAAAGACAGCAAGGTTTTTATGCAACACCCTATTCCCTTTACTCACTTTATCTTAAGAAGTTTTTGCATTGTCAATTTTTGAGGTCATGTTGCTGTGAGATACGCATAATTTTGGTCCTTTTAACAAAATGTGCTTCTAAGTGGCATTTCTCCCTCACAATTTTTAATATGGCTGAGAAGTCATATTTAAATTTTTTTTGGGTCATGTTCTGTGAATAAGCAAAAATATTGTCCTTTGGAACAGAAATGTGGGGTTTTAATGCATTCTCCTCACAATTTTTTAAAGGTGGGTTTTTAGGGGTTTCTTTTTTAAATAATTTTTTGGGTTGGGGCTTCTTTTTTTATTTTTTTTTTTTAAACAGTTCCGTCCTTTTAAAAAAAAATTGTTTTCTAACAGACATTTTTTTCTTCACAATTGACCAAAGGGGCCCCTAAAGGGGTCTCTTTAAATTTTGGGGGTTTTTTTTGCTGTGACATGCAGCTAAAACTAGAGGTCCTATTCTAAAAAGTTGTTTCAAAAACAACATTTGTTCTTCACAATTGTCCAAATTTCCAAGGGTCATGTTTTGAATTTTTGGGGCATTTGCTTGAATGCAGCTATACACAGTCCTTTTCAAAAAAAATGTTTTTTCTAACAGAAAATTTGTTCTTCCAATTTCAAGAGGGGGCTAAAGGGGTGATGGGCGTCAAAAACGGGAATAGGAGGACACGTTAATGGACAAAAATTTTTCAAAATGACTTGTATTTGAAAAGATTTTTAAAAATAGCTACAACCCCTTTTTGAGACAACCCTTTAAACAATAAAAAAAAGAGAAAGATAGACATGGTGGATTTCCATCCTATTTTAAAAAAGTGTTTCAGAAATTAAAAACAAAAAACTTTCATGTACAAAAAAGCTGTAAAAAAATTCCTCTAATTGACAAGGGAGGACAGGAAAACTTTACCAGATGTAGGTTTTTTCAGAAAGGGCAGGAGATGGGGCACGGACAGAGAACAAAATACAGAGACCATTTCCTCCAGCACGTTTTATAAAAGAGAAAAAGAAATGCCAAGATAAAGGCACCTGGTGTAACAGGAGCGTTAACCACCAGTATTTCCAAAATGAACTCAATTTGGGCCAACTCTAGGAGGGACAAGCGCAAAACCCCAGGGTATTGACTGTGTCGAGGAAGGCTGGATTTTCTCACACTTCCGCTCCCGCCCCTCTGCTTCACACGCCCGTTTTCGTTGCTGGGGGTCATGGGGGAAATTTAAAAACCTGCGTTTTTAAATTTGATGCCCGGACGCCATTTGGGCTCTCCCCCGAAACCCCACTGTAACCCCCGGCCCTGGGCCCATGTTTGGTGGCCCAGGACGGGTAAAGCCAATTCCATGAAACTAAAATGGGGGTTTTAAAAGACCAGTGAAAAAAAAAAACCCAATTAAAAAAAAAAAATTTTTTAAACTTGATATCCCCTTAAAAAAAAGCCCTCCAAAATGGAACCCACAGCAACAAACACCAAAATTTGTTCCCCCTAAGAGAAAAATGCTGGTTCCCTAAATCTAAATATCCAATAAAAGGGTCCCTGCCCCAAAGGGGGGTAAAAATTGCCCCCCCCCAGGGGAGTAGCGCCCCAACAAAAAGGGGGCCCCACCAATTGAGAGCGCACCCTAGGTCAGCCCCCCTTAAACATTTCCCCAAAAGGATCCCAGCAGGACTCCCATATGTGCTAAAAGACACTATAGGAAAACAATTCTATCCCAAAATAAAATAAATTCTTTTTAGTCCCACAAGGGTAAAAAAAAAAAAAAAAAAAAAAAACAAAAAAAAAAAACCCAAACCGTTCTTTTTGAAATCATTGATTCAAAAACCCTTTGGTGATTTGTTCAAGCCCCCCAAAAAACAAAAAAAAAAAAACGTTCCGTTGTTCATTAAAAAAAAAACCCTTGATTTTTTTTCAAGACCCGACGTTTTTTTCCCCCCAAAAAAAAAAAAATTCAAAGGGTTAAACAGGGGAAAACAAGAAAACCTTTTTGCCAACAAGACTAAAATCACAGCAAACAAGACAAATTTAAAAAAAAGATATTTAAAGAAATTGAAAACCTTAATGGGGGGTGATCCGCCCAAGAAAAACCAATAAGATACGGGTTTTGATGATGGCCCCTGATGCCCCCCTTTGGGGACGAAAAATTTCCCAAACTTTCCCTTCCTCCCCTTTGGAAAATTTTTTAAATTTGTCCACCACCGGAAGTGACTCACAAACCAAAAAAAATCACTTCCGTCCTCCTCCCCCCCAGGGAGATCAATTCAGGCCCGCAGGGGGAGTAGAAAATCCCCTCATACCCAGATAGTTCACAGGGGAAGAGAAAGGTCCCCCCCCTTTTGGTGGGAAATTTGAGGCGTCTACCGCCCCTAACACCACAAAATTCGCTGCAAAAGGTGTGACGGATTTACATTAGACCCCCCGTTCAGAAAAAAAACGCTACTCGGGGTGCAACACCCCCAGCCCCAAAAACCCCAAACTAATAACAGGGAACATAAAAGCATACTTTGCGGTATAAAAAAAAACCCAATCTCTACAAAAGGTGTAATAGTAAGAGGGAAGCATAAAGCATCGCCACCGAGGATCATAACCAGATAAAAAAGACCCAAATAGATGTGTTTTTTGGGAAAATCCTGTCCCAAAAAAACCAACACGGGGCACGATCACCAAAGTGCCCCTTTCATACCTTTGGGATAAAAATGTAATAAAGAAAATAAAATTTTAAAAACCCCCCTTTGCCCATAAACAAAAATATACGGCAACCCCCGGGAACCAAATTTTTAAAAATAAAACTGTAGGAACTCATTTGAATATAAAAAGAAAAAAAATAATGATACAAAAAGGGCACCCAAAAAAACCAGAAACCCTCAGTTCGGGGGGCCCACTGGGTTGCATAGTTTTTGAGCCTTACGACCCAAATTTCCCCTTACAGAAGGTTTTGTTTTTTATCAATGCACCTTTCTAGGGGAAAAAAAAAATTTCCCCTGGTTTTTTTTTTAAATAAAAACAAAAGAAAGCCCAAGTATAATAAACCCCCCTTGGGTACTCCCCACAATAGGGGCCATGTCCCAAAACCCCCAATTTCCCACCAATCCTAGTTTTGATGTATCTAGTTTTTTTTTCCACAACTTTTTTTTAAACATTGAAAAGGTTTCAGAGATATCCCTCCCCCTTTTAAAGATTAACCAATTGAAAAATTTCTCGTTTCCTGAAGATTTGTCCTGTGACCTGACACCCAAATTCCTTGGTTTTTTGCAAAAATGGGGGGGGGCCATGATACACACTTTCCCAAACAATTGTACATCCCAAATAGGTCTACGTTCAAAACCAAGACTGGGGTTTGGGGGAAAAAGGGGTTTTTGGGGGAAAGTGACAATGAATTAAAATCTATTTTGCGGGGACCTCCCTCTCCGAAAATGCCCCACAGGGGGGTCAAAGGGAAACCCAACCCTTCCAATCCTTGTAAAGCTCGTAATATACCCCAAAATTTTTCCTCAGATCTTATATCCCTTCATCACTACAACATCATACGCCCCAAATTCTCTCACTATCGTTTTTCCCCTTGGTCTTTTTTTGGACAGGTTGAAAAGGGACGTTCTTTTCCTTTCCCTCCAAGGCATTTTTAAAAAAAGCCGATTTTAAAATCGGAAAAGGAAAACCCCCCAAACCAAAGAAAGCTTCCTTCAGGTCATTGGACTGTGCATAAATTCCTCAAAGTTTGAGCAATTTTCGCCTCAACCAAAAAAATTGGGGGGGGGGGGGCCCTTTGGGGTACCCCGTTTTTAAAAAATCGGGGGATGGGGGCCCTCCCAACTCCCTAGATTTAATTTGTTTTTATGTAAAAGGTTTTTCCCAAAATTGGTTGTTTTGTAGGGTTTCCCGCTTCATCCCTTTCCCGATTTTAACACCAAAAAAAATAATTTTCCCCTTCTCATGGATTTCTGAGGAAAAAAAAAGACCAATTTCAAATTTATTTAGAAATTAATTTAATGAAAAAAAGAAAGTGAGCCTCAGTCCCGCCCCAATAAAAAACATCAAACGTTTTATCTCACCCAAAAAATAAAAAACAAAGAGGTTGGGATCTCCAAAGCCTCACTGAACACCAGGGTCTTCTCTGCAAACCCGTCAATGTAAAAAAAAAAGTATGTAGGGGAAAAAAAAACTAGATTTCATCAAAACTAGGATAAAGGGGAACATTTGGGGGATGGAACATCGCAGAGACACCCCATTGGCCCGTCATGTGGGGAGTTAAAACCAAAAAAAAGGGGGATTATACTTTTTCCCTTTTTTTTGTTTGATTGAAAAAAAACCCCAAATTCCTTTTAGAAAAGGTTTACATAGATAAAATCCTCCCCTGTAAGGAACGAATGGACGTAAAGGGTCAAAAATATGCAACCGAGTGGCCTGAATGAGTTTTCTGTATTTTGGCTGCTTCTTTTAAAAATTATTTTTTTACTTTAAATATTCAAATGAGTTCACTACAGTATATTTTTTCAATTTTTGTACTTGGGGAAAAACCGTATATCAAATTGGGTTTTTTTACAAAGTGTTTTAACTGTATTTTTTTAAAATCTACATGATAACCAAAGGGAAGAAGGTTTCCCTTTGGGAGCGGCCAAATGTTGGTTTAAAAGGGGCAGGGTTGGGCCCCCCAAACAAATTCCTTGGGTCTTTTATTATCTGATTTTGATCCTCAGGTGGCGATGCTTTTTGCTTCCCCCCTCCCATCTATTAAAACTCATATGTAGAGATTAAAAGAAAATTTTTTAAAACAGCAAAGAAACTTTAAATTCCCTGTTATTATGTTTGAAATTGGGCCGGGGTGGAAAGTTGCAACCCCCGAGTACGTTTTGCTCTGAAAGGGGTTTTTACCCATGTAAATCCGTCCCCACCTCTGCAGCAAGTTTTTGGGTGTTTGTGGCGGGAAAACCCCCCACTACCCACCAAAAGGGGCGATCTGCTCTTCCCATGGGGAAAATAAACTGGGAATGAGAGATCTCCCCCTCCCCGCGGGCCGAATTGGGTCTCCGGGGGGGGAGGGGAAAAGGGAAATGATTTTTTTGGGTTTTTTTAAACACTTCCGGGGGTGTTTCCCCTTTAAAGATCCCAAGGGGGGGCAAGGAAAGCATGGCCCGTTTTCGTCCACCCCTGAGGGATCAGAAACAAACCCCAAACTTTACTTAATTTTGGGTTTTCTTGACGGCATCACCCCCATTTAAAAAGGAACATTGCTAAGTAATTTTAAACAATTTGTCTAGAAAAGCGTTATTTTATCTTGTTGGGTTTTAAAAGTTCTCCTTTTTTACCCCCCGAAGAACCCTATAGAAATTTTTTGGGGGAAAACCCCTTTGGGTTTTTGAACAAAAACACACGGGGTTTTGAAATTTTGATACAACGGGAAAGATGAATTTGGTTTTTTTTGGGTCTTGAACAAAAATCACACAGTTTTCTGAATCAAAATGCAACAAACGGTTTTTTTTTTTTTTTTTTTTTTTTTTTTAATTTCATGTGACAAAAAAGAATGGTTTTTGTGGATAGAAAAATTTTTTCTCCAAGAGTGTCCTAAGCCCCATATGGGTCCCGCGGTATCCTTTTAGGAACGTTTAAGGGGTCTGACCTAAAAGGGGGCCTCTCAAAAGGTTGGGGGGGCTCCTGTTTGGGGGGGACTACTCCCCCTGAGGGGGGGGAAATTTTCCCCCCCCTTTGGGGCAGAAACCCCTATATTGGGTATTTTTGATTTAGAGGGAACCCCGCATTTCTTCCCTCAAGGAGAACAAAATTTTTGGGGTTTGGGTTTCTGGGTTCCTCCATTTTTGGGGGGCAAACTTTTTAAAGGGAAATCAAGTAAAAGTTATTTTTTTTAAATTTGGGTTTTTTTTTTTCACTTTAGTCTTTTAAACCCCCATTTAGTTTCACCCGAACATTACTATACCCTTTTCCTGGGCCACAGCATGACCCGGGGCCCGGGGTTTACAAAAGGGGGGGGGGGTGGGGGCCCAGGGTTTGGGGTCCGTCATCAAATTTAAAACGCAGGTTAAAATCCCTTATGACGCCCGCAACGAAAACTGTCGTGCTGAAGCCGAGTGCGGGAAAGGGGAATTTGGGGGAGAACTCCAGCCTTCCTCAAGGAAACAAATTTTGGTGTTTTTTTGCTGGGGCCCCCCCTTTTTGGGAGGGCATTCTTTTAAAGGAAAATCAAGTAAAAGTTTTTTTTTTAAATTGGTTTTTTTTCCCCTGTGAATTTTTTGCTAAAATTTAACCCAAAAGGCAAAATTAGTTTTATGTCTGGGGAGTTTTTTTTGGTTGAAAGCTTTTTTTTCCGGCATTTTTTAAAAATTGGGGGTAAATGCATTTTTGGGGGGCTCATCGTGGCCCGGGACAGGGATTTTCCCAATGTAAAATTCAAAAGATGAGGGTTCAAATCATACGCCTTCGGATTTTTCAATTTGTGGGGGTTTTCGGGTTTTTAAAGGGGTCAGCTGTGGTAAAAGCAGGGATAGTAAATTTGGTCTTTCCCTTTTTTTCTGTGACTTTTAAACCTAAGTGTGTTCCCTTTAAAAGTAGAAAGTATCCTTTTTGACTTTGTGGATGAAATTTTTCAGTTTCCCCCACCCTTTTTTTGGGTGTAATAATAAAGGGTTTGTTTCTCCCCATAGATTTTTAAAGGGTCATTGCTAAATAACGAAAAACCTCACAATCAAAAAAACCAAAATCGATAAGGGGCCCGACTATCGACTACCATCGATCTCGATAGCCAACCAACCCGCCAACACTACCAGGGGGGCATTACGCGGGAAAAGGGGACCAGGGTTTCCCAGTGCCCCCGTACAGTGATAAAAGTTGCCCCACTCTGATCAGAAAAGATGCCGCCAACAATGCTGGAGACTTTAAAAGGGGAGCCTATGCCCTCAACCAAGGGCAGGTACCAGTTAGCGTCCTTGTCAGTCGTCTAACACACAGAAACCAAACTGAATTTTTAAAAGTTTAAGAAAAGGTATGACGTGACCCTGGTTGCCTTTTCCCTTTCCCTTTAAAAGTGTCGGAAATTTTGCAGCTTTTTCAAACTGGGTTTTGCAGGGCATTGTTTCAAAGAAGGGGGTCCCTCAGTGTGTGGGTGGAGCTTGTGGGGAGCTGAGGAGGACTGTTTTAAAACCCTAAAAAATTGATCCCCTAAATTTATTAAAGGGGATCAAAAACTTGTTTTAAGGATAACCATCTGTTTGAAAAATTTTTCCCCTTAACCTTCTTTTTAAAGATCAGGGAAGTTATCAAAAAGTACTGAAACTTTAACAGTTTGGGGGTGTGCAATTTTAAAAAGGGAAGATAAGGCTCTTTAGTGTGTTTAATCCTTTTAAAATTTTAACCCAAAAATCAAATACCCTAAAATTTTTGTGAGTAGTGTGTGTGACAGAGAAAGAGGCAAATTGAAAAATTTTGTACTGGCCCGTGTAAATGCCCAGCAAAATCCACCAAAAAGTGTGGGTCAGCGTGTAAAGCTAGGGGGCAGGAAGGGGGCACATAAAAAAAAAAAAAACAGGGAAAAATTTGCAATAGGAAAAACCACCCCCAAATTATGTTTAGTTCTGTCTGCTAGAAGAAGAATAGGGACAAAGCAGGTTAGGAGTAAAATCTACCCCAATGGAGCATAGTTTAAAAAACCCAGATGGTGTGAAACCCCCCTGAGAAACCAAACCCAGAGGGCAGACAGTGGCAGTGGGGCAGCCCCCCCAGGGGACCCACAGTGATGTTAAAAGGAGGGGGGTTTCAACCTGGGGCCCCAGGGAAATTTTTGGGGGGTGCAGCACTTTCCCCCCAACCCTCGTAAGGGCAACTCCCAAAAGTTAAGTTTTTATGCCAAGGGCAAAATTGTTTTATAAACCACCAAAACGTTTTTGTCCCCTTTTGTGAGGAAAATGAAGTGTCATGTTCAGCAACCAGTATTATGTGAACAATTCTTAAAGGATCACCCACCCACCACCCCTTGGAATTGTAAGAAAAAGTCTCTGATTTTTCCGTTCTGGTTTGCTTGTACCCATTGCCTGTAACTAATTTGTAGCTATACAAACTCTTATAAGGAATTGCAAGATAATGCAACTCTATAATACAATCACTGTTGTTGATCTGTAGCTATTGAAGGGCAAGTGCAAACAAAATAATTTTCAAGTAGGTAGCTCTGCATGAAGTTGCATAATGTTCAGCCTATCAGATTCTGTAGTTTCTTCCAGTATGAGCTACACCATCAGCTTCTAGTAGGAAATTATTATTGCCTCAATTGTAGAAATTACAGGTCTTTTCCATCAAGGTGTAGGGACATGTTTATGATACAGTCATGGGTGATGGCTGCCGGCCTGCATAGACTCGCAATACTTTTCTTTTATTACAACTCATAGACTTACATTACTGTGCTCCCATCAAATAATGAATTACTGAAAATAGTAGTTTACAGAGAAACATAAGTCTCTCAGGATTTGTTATGAATCATTATGGAGTTTTCTGGTGGTTGAATGCAGCACAAATAACCCAAGATACATCAGACAAACAAAAAATCTTCATGAGAGAGGGCTGTTCTCTTTCTAGATTATAATTCTCTCTGGAAGAGTGTACTCATGTATACAGTTTATCTCTCTCTGGGTGTGCATATAAATTAAATTATATTGTGTTTTAGTTGAGTTTGAGGAGATTATATGAGATTATACTGCCTCACGATGATTCTGTATAAAGCTTTTATAAGCTTTTTCAGAGTAAATCACCATGGTATAGTCGTCCCTTCAGTTTTCTCCCCTGCTGAAGAATTCAAGCGGAGATGGTGAGTCGATGCACATCATTAGATCTAAAGTCAACATTGGGGACATGGACTGAAAATCATATTCACTGTAATGTTCATTAATCTGAGCAGGCACAAGGTTTAAACAGTGGCGTGATGTCACTGCTCATGTGATCATTGAGAGCTTGATAGGACTTAGACAACACCTATTATGTTTGCAAAATCCTGAAATGTCAAAAGTTTTGGTCAATGGGTGTCCGATTGCTGAGACGACCACCAATTGCTAAAATGCAGGTGGAAACGTTTCCTGCTGAGAGCTATGCTCCTTTGTTTCTTCTTGGCTCTCCTTGGATTTCTTTTGAGAGCCAAGTGAGCGGTGTACAGATAAATAGAGAGTCTTTAAGACCTTCTAAGAATCCATACATTACATGCCTGGATTTAAAGACAGAAACCAGAGATGAAGGGGCAAAGCACTCAGCAGATCCCTTCTGCTCCTTTGTTTTAGGGAATAGTGGAGTCTAAGCATCAGTCCCCTCACTATGAAATTTCAGAGATTTGTAAAAATTATAGATGAGATATAAATGTATCAAATCACTGATTTACAAAGTATTGCCAAAGGTCTTTGTTTACTTTTCTCCCCTTTTTGCACAAAAGTTGTGAAAAATTGAAGGGTCACGAGAGGTTTAATGTTTCAATGCATCTAAAATGAAATGAGAAAAGAGTAGAAATTCCTCTTGATTATAAATTCTGTATGCATTTATGATTGGCTGTTTAGTAGACTAGATAACTAAAATATGCCGGTTAATAATTTAAACAAATATGGTGGAAGCCTCATTCCACCACTTCGGCTCATTGGACATGCTGTGGGTGAAACACATTGAGGCAGTTTTGAATTAGCATGTCTATAATGATGGTTTCACACACAGTCTTTTAGGAAAAATATTTCTCGCAGTTTTTATATGCAGTTCTTTTTAAGTGGAAGAGGGAAAAGTCCTTCCTCTATATTTCCAATTTCTCTGTAATTCAATTTGGACTAAAAAAAAGAAATGGAAAACTACCATACAAACTGCAGTATTTTTTTTTAAATGTGAAAAGTTGTTTCACATAAAACTTAAAAAAAACAAAAAAAAAAACTGTCACTGTGGTTCTTTCGAGCAGAACTGGGAATTAAAGAGAATGGAAAATTTGAAGGGGATAATACTTCTCCCTCCTGCTGGATCCATTTGAGCTTTGGCTGAAAAAACTGTAGTGGTTTTTTTTTTTTTAAAGGAGCCTGAGGAATCATTTTAGCAAACAGTTGAGTAGCAAACTGATGTACATGGAAAAACATTTGTTATCTATGGTCCCTTTAGTGTTTCAGTTACTTCACTACTTTTTTTCTCTGTTACATTTTAATAGCTAGTCATTGGATTTAATAAGTTATTGGATTTAATAAGTTTTGTTCGATTCAGTGACATAGTTCTTTTGCAGACCTATGTGTTTCCATGGTAAAAGACTACAAAGAAACCCTGTGTAGCCTGGTTCTACAGACATACTCTCTTTCATTGGCAACCAACTTCTTAATAGCTTATCAAATACAGTGCCAAGCCAAAGATGAACAATTTTTTGAACTTTTGACTTTCAGGGTTACCATCTACTATTGCTTTGAATGTGAAACTCCCATCATTTTATAGACAATCATCTTGGCTATCTCACACATAAATTTGATCTTCAACTATTTAGCATATGCTTAGTTCTGCAGATTCTTTTCATGTAACTGCATTGTTACTGTTTTGCTCCTAGTGGTGGGACAAACTTTTTCTTCTTGTACACTACAAATTCCAACCTCTCACATTTTCTAAGGGGCTGTTTACACAGCACAGGACAAATACCGGTTGGTTTATCTGACCAGTATTTGTCCTGTTTTCGTGCTGTGCACACAGCCGCCGTGAGATGGCTTTCTCCACAGTTTGTGGAAACCGGACAGAAGAATGAGCATGTTCTATGTTTTTCGGACCGCCGGCGGTCTTAAAAAACGCCAGGCGGAGACCGCTGCACGGATTTTCCATTAAAGTCCGTGTATAAGTTTTTCAGCCGGTTTGCAGCTGGTTTTCAACCGAGAATTGGCTGAAAAACTGTGCCGTGGGGACATGGCGTAATAGCTCATTGTGTTATTAGGCTGATTCCCAAGTGAAGGGTCACTGTTTCGAATCAAGGAGCAGACATGAAGAAGATTTCCCAAGAAAAGAGAAACCGCATCATCCAGTTCACCGATAACGGTGGAGAGGGCTCATATGCTTTGTAATAGTGAGATCACAGACGTCCATGCAAGAACTGTGCAATGTGCATTACACAGGTCTGGAATTATGGCCTGAAAAAAAGGTGAAGAAGCCTCGACTTCAATATCATCATAAGAAGCGTCGAGTTTGCAAAAAAGTATGAAAAGAGGAAAGTAGAAGGCTGGAAACGGTGATGTGAAGCGATGAGACGAAAGAAAATAGATTGGGTTCTGATGGGTGCAATGCTGAGCTATAAGTGAGTATCCTACAAGATGAGTTACTTCTTACACTCGAGGACTATGGGTATTAAAAGGATGACATAATGTTGTTCCAGCAGGACAACGACCCATAGCATATGTTAAGATTGGCGAAGAAATGGTTCAATGACAATGGAGTAGAGTTGGTGGATTGGCCCCCGCAGTCCCCAGACCTCAACCAACAGGTGTGGGCAGAGTTGAAGAAAAAGTTGTATGCGTACCCAAGTGAGTCAGTCAGTGTGCACCAATATTGGGAACATATAGAAGAGATCTGGGATCAGATTTTGGTCAAGATATGCTTGAATCTGATCAAGAGCCCAGAAGGATTTAGGCAGTGTTGAAAGCCAAAGGGGGATTTACAAAATACTAATAAAATAATAAAACTTGAACTTTAAATTTTTAGGAGCAAAACAGTAACAATGCAGTTACATGACAAGAATCTGCGTAACTAAGCATATGCTAAATAGTTGCAGGTAAAATTTATGTATGAGATAGGTAAGATGATTGTCTATAAAATGATGGTAGCCTCACATTGAAAGCTTTAGTGGATGGCGAGATGTGGAGCCTGAAAGTCAAAAGTTCTAAACGTTATTACCCTTTTGCTTGGCACTGTATATGTGAACAGAGTCCAAAGAGACAGAGAGAGAGAAGTGTGGGAAACATTAGGAAGAATTAAAAAATATTTGAAAATTAAACCAGTTGAGCAGCTCACAGTGATGGATCAGATTCCATATTTCCAGTCTGTTGCCAATCCTTTTTTGGGGGGGACATACTGTACCTCTGGTGACAGAGCATAAGGCGGTATAAGGAAGTGCAGATGACACACCAGCCATAAGTGTCAATGATACCTCCTAGAGTATGCTCTTATGTCTTATAAATCTATTTTACAGCTTCCAGTAGCTAGACAAAATGGGTAAAGTCTATTACTTACTGATTTTCTCTTCTCTGACCAGTCAATGAGCAGCAAGCAAAGAGCATTAGTAGTCAATCTGATGGGCAGATAATTCCTTTAGTCTTTCTATGACCTCCTCTATTAATATATTGACTAATTTACACAGTCAATGTCAAGTGGGAGTTTATGAGTCTATAGAAAATAACTGTACATTGTAATAAAGAATGTTTAAAAGTAGTACTAATTTATGATA
>JAODAL010038590.1:0-39040 GCA_025379985.1 Phyllomedusa bahiana
GCCACTGTCTGACCCATGCTGGGCCGCCGTCCCCCCACTCTTGGCATTGTACCACTCTGTTGCCTACTCCTGTTTTTTTCCCCCTCCCGAAAGTCAGGTCCCCCCCCCCCTCTTGACCTCAAGCTCTGCTTTTTGATGCTGTCAACTTTCCCCACCGTGTCAAATTTTTTGCCACTTTTTGGCCCCATTCCTGTTTTTGCCCCCTCCGAAAAATCATTGTGCCACGTCTGACCTCATGCGCTGTGGGGTTTTTCCCCCGTCACCTCCCACTCCCTTTACTAATGGGTTCCACCTGAGCTCCCCACCTTTTTTTTTTTAACTTTTGCTGGGAACCCCTGACTTTAAACAGGGAACATTCCCCTTCAGTTTTTTGGGGCAGTTTTGTCCTCTTTAATGCCAGGGGGGAATTTTTTTTAGTGAAGCGATTCCCAAAAGCGGCGGCAGTCATGTGGGGTGTCAAACTAAAACACAACTTTTTATGAAGACCAAACAAACCCCCCCCCCTCTGCATATTTAAGCTTTACACAAATTTTTTACAGCACCCTGCAGGGTCGTGCAGCCCGGAAATTTGCTGTTTTTTTAAAGTGTTTTGTCCCGAATAATTCAGATAGAAGTTATTTTTGTCGGGGAAAATTGGCGAAGTGAGGGGAACCGAATTTTTGAGAAATTCGCCCATCTCTTTCCCTTTAGTCGATTTTTTTTTTTTAAACTTGAAAAAAAAGGGCACATTATTTCGGGGTTTACGCCTTTTTTTGGCGTATATGGGACCTCCCGGGCCCCAATCCCTGTCGGACGCGGGAAAGCGGTGTTTGGCCACGTTTGCCCCATTCACTGCGTACCGCCATGAAGGGGGGGGCATGGGCGCGGTTTTTGGGCGCGGGTAGGGGTTCCAGGGGGGGAAAGCGGGCGCTGAAAAAATCCCGGGGATGTCTGAGGGGAAGTCGGCAAAGCGAGGCGCAAAAAGCAGCCAAATTGGCAGCTGACAGTCAAAACCGGGTTTTTTTTGGTTAAATGCTCCGGGAGAGGCGAAGTGAAGCCCGGGTCGGAAAAATTTTGGGGAAACAGATAGAAGCGCGCAAAATCCGGCCTCTTTCTCCCTTGCCGGGGAGTATGATTCCGAAAAAATTGCCTTTTTTAAGGCGGAAAACGGGGCCCCGAAAAGAGCTGAAAAGTAAAAAATAAACTTTAAAAAAAAAAAAAGAATCACTTTCCAAAAATCTAAACGGCCCAAATCAAGAATTATGAAAAATTTTAAAAATTTCCGGAAATACAGTAATTCAAATTTTTGAAACCTAAACTCATTGTTTGGCAAAAAACCGGCCCAATTTAAAAAAAAGGACAGGGAACCATTAAAAACCCATGGGAAGGATTGACCAATCAGAATCAAAAGGGGGGACGTTCAATATACCTTAAAAAAAGGTTTAAAAAAAACGATTGGCTGACTAGCGGGGCTGGCTAGCTCGGGGCCAAACAGAATAGGAGGACAAAAAACCCCAAAAAAACCTATGGGGAAATTTTGGGCCAATTTTGAATCCACGGCGGGGCAGTTCCAAAATACAGTAAAAAAAATGAAAAGAGCTGATTGGTTAAGGGTAACCCCGGGGGTTGGCTAGCTCAGCTAATCAGAAAAAGAAGCGACAGAGACCCCTTTAAAAACCCAGGGGGAAAATATTGACCCAAACAGAATAGGGGGACAAAGACCCAATTTTATCCTATGGAGGAGTTTTGGGCCCCAAACAAAAAAAAAGGCGGGACAGGGCAAAATACAGTAAAAAAAAGAAAAGAGCTGATTTGGGTGAGCTAGCGGGGGCTTTGGGATCCCACCAACAAAGGCGAGCTAATTCACCATTTTTAGGCAAAGGAGAGATGGGGGCAAATTTAATTCGGGCTCACGCCGTTTCCGCAAGGGAAATATGAATAAAAAAAATTAATTTTTTTTTTAAAAGTAAAACATTATCAATAAAGGGCCGAACCCTTCTATAAAACCAAAAACAATTTAAATTCCCCCCAAAAAGGTTTGTCGCCGAGACCGGGGCAACCCTAAGGAAAAGCAATGAGAGAATTTCCCGGGGAAAAAAAAGTAATTCAAAAAATGTAAGCTTTCTTCCCTTGGTCGGCAGAAGCCAGCCAAACAGAATAGGAGCGACAAAGACCCCTTATATTTCCCTTTTGGGGAAAATTTGGACCAATCAGAATAGGGGCGACAGTGGGCCCCTTCTAACCTAAAGAAGGGGAATTTTTCCAAAAAGAATTGGAGCGGGCAAAAATCCCATTAAAAACCTAAGGAGAAGTTTTGGACCAAACAAAAACAAGGCGGGGCAGTTTAAAATACAGTAAAAAAACAGAAAAAAGCTGATTTGGGTGAGTAGGGGGGGCTTTGGGTTAAACCCGCCAATCAGAAACACAGCTACCCTTCCCCCCATTAAAGGCTATGGAGAGATGGGCCCCTCGAAATTTTCGGCACTCAAACCCGTGGGCATGAAATATTAATAAAAAAAAATTTTTATTAAAAAGTTTAAAAAAAATTTTCAGATAAAGAGGCCCAACCCCCTTTTTTACCCAAAAAAGCATTAAAATCCTTTAAAAGCGTTTTTTCCCCCCGAGATCGGCGCTTAAAAAGGAATTGCAATAGAGAGAATTGCCGGGGAAAAACAGTAAATCAAATTGTTTAAACTATTCCCCATTGGTCGGCATTTTAAACCAGCCAAAACAGGATAGGAGCACAATGGTCCCATTAATTTAAAAGGGGGGGAAATTTACCAATCAGAAAGGGCGACAAAGGGCCCATTATATCCTGTGGGGAAAAATTGACCAATCATATTCCCCAAAGGGGGGACAGTTAAAAAAACAGTAAAAAAGGGGAAACAGCGAAATTGGTTTAAGCGGCGGGGCCGTCCCGCTTTGCAATCAGAGCCCGGCTACTTTGTCATAGAAATTTTATGGGGGAAAAAAAATTCTGGCGCGCTTTTGTGATTGGTAAGTTTAAAAAAAGGGGGCTGTTAAAATTTTGGGCCAAAGGGGGGAGCGAGCGACGCCTTATGGGGGTTTTAATGCAATCTGAAATTAAAAAATGTTTCATGGCCGAAATCAAAAATAAAACTACAGAAGTTGTAAACCCATGTGTATATAAAACGAATGAAAATGGGGGGAACGAAAAAAAAAAAAAAATCAATAACCCTTAATTTTTTTTCTTTTTTTTCGGGGCACCCATACTATTGATCCTTTGGCTAACGAAAATAAAAAATAAACATGATTTTATTATTTAATACTTTTTTTTCGTTACCCCCATACATTTTTTGTTTTATTTACACATGGGGCCCAAATTCTGTAGTGTTAAAAATTGATTTCGGCCAAAGTACAGTTTGATTTTTTGATTGCATTAGAAAACCCTTGGGGCGTTGCTCGCTCTCCCATTGGGGCCAAATTTAAAGGCAACCCCTTTTTAAAATTTGCCAATCACAGAGCGCGTCAAAAATTTCTTTTCCCCCTAGGCCCTTGGAAAGTAAACTCGCGCCCGATTCGCTAAGCTGGCGAGCCCCCCGCTTCAACCAATCAGTTCGTTTCTGCCCAATTTTTTTCTGTATTTTGAACTTCCCGCCTTTTAAAATGATTGGTCAATTTTCTACCCTAGGATATAATGGGACATTGTCCTCC
The DNA here is from genome assembly GCA_025379985.1 of Phyllomedusa bahiana. Classification (NCBI taxonomy): domain Eukaryota; kingdom Metazoa; phylum Chordata; class Amphibia; order Anura; family Hylidae; genus Phyllomedusa; species Phyllomedusa bahiana. The sequence goes on from JAODAL010038590.1 coordinate 3,655, forward strand.
TATTCTGATTGGTCAATTTCCCCCCTCCCTATGTTTTTAAAAAGGGGGCATTTTCCCCCAATTTTGATTGGAAGGGGTTTTTCCGACCAATTAGAAAAAGCTTAAAAAATTTGAATTTCTGTAAATTTCCCCCGGGAATTCTCTCTATTGCAATTCCCTATTTAGCGCCCGGCTCGGCGGGCAAACGCTTGTTCCCGGGTTTTTAAAAAAGCTTTTATTTGGAAAAAAAGGGTTTGGTTTTTCGATAATGTTTTAAAAAATTTTAAAAAAAAAATTATTTTTTTTATAAAAAGGGGAAAAGCCCGCGCTCGATTGGGTGGGATAGCCAACCCCCCCCTTTGCTCAGCCCAAACAAGTCTTTTCTGTCCTTTTACTGTAATTTTTTAACTTTTTCCGCCTTTTTTTTTTGATTGGGTTCCAAACTTTTCAAAAGGATAAATGGGACTTTTTTCGCCCAAATTTTGATTGGTTAATACTCCTTCATGGGTTTGAAAGGGCCACTTTCGCTCCTATTTATTGGTCCCAAATTCTCCAAGGATATAATGGGTTTTTGTCGCTCCTATTTTGATTGGCTGGGGTTTTCCGGGCCACCAAAAGAAAAAAAGCTTAAAACAATTTGAATTACCGTATTTCCCGGGAAAAAACCCCTATTGCAATTCCCCTTTTGTTTTCGCCGGGGCTCTGCGCCAAAAGCGTTTTGGGGGGCGGGGTTTAAATTTATTTAAGGGGTTTTTGAAGGGGGGCGGCTCTTTATTGAAAGGGTTTTTAAAATTTAAAAAAAAATTTAAATTTTTTTTTTCCTTTCTCCATGGGCCCCACGGTGCTTTACGGCAAGATTTTCATTGCGCCCATCTCTCCATAGCTTAATGGGAGAAGGGAGCTGCCTCGATTGGGTGGGGTAGCCAAACCCCCGCTAGCTCAGGCCCCAAACAGCTCTTTTTGTCTTTTTACTGTATTTTGAAATTTCCCGCCGTGGATTTTGATTGGTCTAAAAATTCTCCATAGATTGAAATGGTCTTTTTCGATTTCCCATTTGATTGGTCAATAATTCTCCAAAAGGTTTTTAAAGGGGCCTGTCGCTCCTTTTCGATTGGCTGGCTAGCCGAGCCCCCCTAGGGTCAAACCAAAAAACCCTTGTCAGCATTTTTTTTATATTTTGAACGTCCCGCCATGGATTCCCGATTGGTCTAAAAATTTCCATAGGCTGAATGGGCTTTGTCGGGTTCCCATTCTAATTGGCTGAGCTGGGCCCAAATCCCCCGGGAAACTTAAACCAATCCTTTTTTTTCAGCAATTTTTTTGTTTTTTGAACTTCCGCTGTGGATTCTGATTGGTCTAAATTCCCAAAAGGTTTTAATGGTTCACTGTCGTCCTATTCTGATTGGCCGGTTTATGCCGACCCAATTTTAAAATAGCTTTCTGAATTTGAATTAAAGGGATTTTCCCCGGGAATTTCCAATATCCCAATTTTTTGAATTTGGATATTTGGGAAAAAGGGTTTTGGTTTTTTGTATTTTTTAAATTTTTTAAAGGGTTTTAGTCTTTTCCTGAGATTGTTGAACGCCTTAAAAAAGGGATTTTTGATTCATACCCCGCACCGACCCTCGGGAAAGATTTCTCGCTGTTCCAGCCTGTTTTTGGGATCGGAACTGTTTTGGCGGGAGTCCCGCACGGCGCCTAATCCCCCCACTGCCCCATGTCCCCCCAATGTGCCCCACACACATGGCGAAAGGGGAGGGAAATTTTGCCCCCCAAGGACGAGGCACCCCCTCGGACGACGAATTTAGGCGCAGCGCCGCACTGCACCTCGGGCCCCCCCCCCTGCGCCCCACACACTGGCCAGGCGCGCGGGACTTTTTCCCCGCATGTATGGACCGCACACTATTCTTGCACCGAATCATAGGCGCAGCGCCGCACTTCGCCTCAGTCCCGCACTGCGCCTTACACACTGGGAGGCGCGGCAGACTATACATGCTATGAATGCGCGAGCCCAGGCCCCGACATATATCAGGGCGCAGATTCAGACGGAATCTGGCGGAAAGGTGCGCCCCGACCCGGCGGGATTTTACTTCGCCCTAAATTAATATTCTAGTGCCTTGTTGAACACATGTCACAAATAAACAAAAACAGAGTTTCAGAGTACATACAATGTCCATAAATCATCTTGACTAACTCCTTGCCTCTTGGTTTCCCATTTGCCTGAAATGCAGCAGTCAGGCTCATCTTTCTTCACTATACAGATGCAGTCACAGACCAGTCACTACAATGGTTGTCCATTCAATACAGAACAAAATTTAAACTGATTACCTTCACCCATAAAGTTATCCACAGTGATATACACCTAAATCTCCTCCCTCAAGTCTATCTACTGCCCTAGCCAGGCTCTACATACTTCGTAATCTTAGATTAACCCTTTAATCCCTGCAAATAAAAAAAAATCTTACTCTTCATTTTTTTCCTCCTTGCCTTCCAAAAGCCATAATGTTTTTATTTTTCCACCTACATAGACATATCAGGGCTTTTATTTTGCGGGACAAGATCTACTTTCTAACGGTGTCATTTATCATACCATAGAATCTATTGGGAAACCGCAAAAAAACTTCTAAGTAGGACAAAATGTGAAAAAATGTACTTGCGCTATGTTTACAAGAGTTTTGTTTTTGCAGCATTCAATCTTCAGTAAAGTGTTGTGTTACCTGTATTCTACAGGTTGATATGACAATACCAAACATGTACGGTTTCCATTATTTTTTGGTGGTGTAAAAAAATTCCCCAAAAATTTTCTATTTTGGAAATTTGCACCGCCATTTTTGTGACCAATAACTTTTTTGTACTAACACCTACAGACGTCAGTGAGGGGACATTTTTTGCAGGCTGAAGATCACTTCCTTATTGCTTCCGGTCTGCGTGAATTGCATGTGAACTATTTTTGATTTCACTTTTATTATCATTTTAAAATACGGACCAAAACAACCGCAAGATTTTTGCCATTGGAATTTCTTTTCTTCCTACGGCGGTGTTCCAGCAAAGATGAGAGATAAATTAATGCTATTGTGTATTGTTTAATAATTACGATTAAATATGTCTAGGACGTAGGCGAGTAAAGCATTTAAGTATATGAGTAGGTATTTCTTGTGTTATGATTTAATTGGCTATAGTTTTTATTTGTAAAGGTTGGATCGCTAGATCTATGTAGATAATTAAAATGTTTGATGAAACGTTTTTTGATTTTTTTTGTTACATTATTGAAAAGTTTTTGTTAGTTTAGCTTTACTTTGATTTTTTTGTAGATATGATGAGTATATGAGACTCTTTACACTAGGGGGGAGCGAATCATTATATATAGCGTCCTAATGCATTGCATAAACAATGAATTTGGGTGTGTACCAATATAGGCAGTTTCCCAATTCCTGCCTAGGGCCGGAAGTGGAGCAAACTCTGTAAACATATGTAGCGAGTGTAAGCCGCCACAATAAGCTTGGGATGTTCAGACGTTTCGGAAAACTCCTGTTATTTCCGGAGAGGGGCTAGGATCGCAGGGAGAAACGGTGTGAGTCAGCCATGTTTTCTCTCTGAATTTAGATGCACGGCCATCTTTGCAGTGGTGTCTAAGGGGTTAAACAGAGAGGGGTGTTAGCCAACTCCTTAACGCCACCAGGATGTATCCATATGTCCAGGTGGGTTAAGGAGTAGTGATGAGTGATTGTGTTGGCGCAATACGTTTATACTTATTAGATATGTCGCGATATACAGATTTATTCATGTCGGGTATACGATTAGAGCGCATGATTAGGTCGCTCGAGTGGATTGTGCGCTCGGTGTAGATGGAATCGCATTTTTGTAGTCTGTTGGGAGAGGATGGTCGCACGAATATATGCTAAGGCGCAGACTTCTTTCGCTGAGGATCAGATCGAGTAAGCTGGGGAGGAGGAAGATGGATTGAATTAATGTCGCAAATGCAGTATGAGCTTTGGATTTGTGTGCTACCCTTCTGTAGGCAGACGCAGTAATTTAGGCTCTTGAGAGTATCATGCGTGAAAACTCAACGTTCAACGAGTAAAAATAATTTCATTATGGTTTAATGGCTAACCGAAAGATAACTTCAGTGGTGACAGCTGACGTTAGGCCACAAGGCGGTTAGGGTAGAGCTGAAGTGTACCGGCATCGCTGCTAAAAGGGCCCAGATTGGGATTTGCGCGCCACAGAAAACAAGGCACCGCTATGAATTGCACTTGGCATAAGATATCGCGTAGGCAGGGAAAAGACCGCTTTTTGCACCAGGGACAACAACTTTTCATATATGCGGTGAACGCAGGAGGTTCTACTGGCAGTTGCGCTTTGTAGTTGTACGGTAGGCGGGTGACTGGCGGCTAAGAATGTCACATGGGGTGCAGTGCATTATCATATCGATGTTGTTGTATAAGCATAATCACACTGGCGCCGCTTTGTGATTTCCGTGCGCTCGAGCTCCTTGTGACAGGTAGTAGATTACTGCCACTCTTCATTGCCAACCCTGTCATCCATTATAAAGTAGCCCTCTGACCTCAAAAACCACAAAGAATGCCCTTTGGACACTCAGAAGAGAGACACATTCCCAATAAGAAATTGACTATTTTAAAATATATTTTTCCGATTCTTGCTTCTTGCAGCATGTGCTGCTGCTACGGGTCACTTGTGCCAAGTCTACTGCTGGCACGTTGGCTGACTGTGTGGTGACCTACCGTGACATTAGAATTGTAAAGCTGACGCAAAACAGATGTACCAGTTGAGTCAGTGAGGCCATGTGTCACAATTCATGCATTCTATTGTCAAATGGGTTGAAGGAAAAATTGTGACTTTTGATTTTGGAACGTGGGTCAAGAAGGGTGGACACCGCCCAGTTACGCTCTTCATTTTGTGCTTTGAAGCGCGGCAAATTAGATTTTTGTCTAATAATGACCTTTTAGTCTATTGTTGGTTCTCTTTGTATAGCGCATGATTGTGACCCAAACTGAGCTAGAATTAGAAGAGGATGCCGTGATCTGAAGCCTAAGAATACATATTAGTTGCTGAAGAAAGTAGTCTTTGAACCTCATTTTAGTGAACGTGGACATTGAGCTTAGCCTGATGGTGCAGCAGCTATGGCCCTAGCAAATTCTGTGCATGTCCATACTACAGATCTGGAACTTCTCGCTTGCTTGCGTTGTATGCTCACCTGTTATGTTCGGCTGCCTCTCTTATGTTTCGAGAGAGAGATGTAAAGAGATAGATAGATTTAAATGGTATTGAGATGAGAGTTTTTCATCAGATCTGCTATGCAGTAATAGAACCGGTTCCGCTGCAAGAGACTGCAGATCACAGAGTTGTCTGTTAGATACTAGGATTAGAAGAACAAAAGTGTGTTCTGTATGATAGGTTATCGTGTGATAATGCGCGTGTGAGGTGTTGAGAGTGAACGCGGCGTAAGATCTACGCTGCGCGCGAAGATCATTCGCTCTCTCGTGGTTCTTCTTTCTTCTTTTCATGTCGCTTCTCGTTTGATGAATTAGCGAAGTGCGGCTAGTAGAACGTGTGGTGGAAGTGTATAGTGTTTCTCGAGAAGACAGAAGAGTATTCGTGAGTGACGGTTAAGTGCGCTAGTTGTGGCAGAGTAACTGAGATGTTTGAGGGTGGTTGGTTTGTGGTTTGGCGAGCGTGGTGCTCGCAGCAGATTAGTAGGTGGGAGAGACGTTATGTGTTGCAGTTGGGCTTATGAGTTAAATTGTGCGTCTCTTGCGACACTTGTAAGCATGTGTCAGTGCTGCTATATTTTGTTACTGAATAGAAATTATGGGTAGTAAGGCTTGAGCGTATTGTCGCCGTACGCAGGTTGGAGTTCTCTGTGTGCTTGTACGCTACTGCGCTCGATGAGCGATTGGCTGGCGAGAAGGACGTGACTGCATAAGAGAGTATTTTTTTAATAGGTTATTTTTGATGTGTGAGTTGGTCTTAATATGGCGAGGGTCTTGCTGCGCACCAGATATAGACGATCGAAGGGCTGCAGAAGTTGTGTAGCTAGAAGAACTAGATGGTAGTGAGAGTTAGAGAGAGACGAGTAGATGAGTGTGGTAGTCATTATACGGCAGTAGAGAGTGGAGTCTTTGGCGGTCAAAGCAGCAGAGAGGCGTTCATTCGAGTAGATAGATACTGTGTAAGGTGAAGTTTTATGCGATGGAAGTTATGTTGTGTTTAGAAGTACTTGAAGGATGACCAGTAGAAATGAGAAAGCGCGCAAAAGGACAATTTCACTGCTGCGCAGGTGTGGATTTGCTGGTCAACAAAAGTGGTAAAAAAAACATTGTTTTTTCAATTCAAGGTCTACGAAACACTGGCAGACGAGTGAGTCACCCCTCTTCCAGGGACCAGCCTCTGCTGCCCTCCCTGCACACACCACTAGATTTCTTAAAACCTTCTTTAAATAAGAGTTAAATTCTCTAATCTACTCTATTCTAAGCTACAGCTAGGTGATGGTTTTGTGTAAAAGAGAGACTGTCTCTCGCGCTCGCGTTGGTTGATATGTGATAGATAATATATTTGAGTGGTCTTTGGACGCTGACTGGAGGAGTGGTGGCTCCTGGGGTGAAGAGCATGTAGGCCGAGTGATGTGAACAGGAAATGCAGTATGCATATGATGAGAGTGCACGTGTGTGTTGGTACCGGAAACAAATGAGATTACATACACCGCCAAGTGGTGAAGGTCGTACATCCTCACCCCCCTCTATCCACGGCGCTGATTGGCTGGCCACCAAAGTGAATGAAAAGCTGAAAAAGGTGCAATAGTAATTGATTATCTATATTGATTGTACTCTGAACTATCGCATGATCGGAAAATTCCGATAAGCAGAAAAACCGTGCCGATTTAAACTTTTGTTGATAATACCGCTTATCCCTATTAAGGAGTTAAATTCCCGCTTAAGTTACCCTGTACAATCAGATATTTTAAAACAAGCCACTAAACAGCACATCTGAGCCGGGGCAGGTTATATCTAAGATCATAATTGCAATGCCTTCACACACACCACCCTATTCTTCAAGTCATTCATATAATGTCTTTTTTTGCACTCAGGCACTTATCTGTACATCAATGTTCTGTTTGGGTGGCAGGTTAATCCAAATTTATTTACCCCATATTTATGGAAGATAGCTGGACCATTGTCTAAGCTAATAACTTCTTACCTCCTTCTCCTCCTCCTTATTTCTACATAGACTGTAAGTTCTTGAGAATTTAATTATAGCTTTGTAATGTTTGGTTTTGTCTGTACATATAACCCTGCATTCTAAAGCACTGCAGAATATGTTGTCACCATATGAATAAAGATTGTTACTCTTGTTATTATCCATTTTGATTTTTTTCAGAATTTACTCTGATGTTAATGTGATTATAAGTCTCTGCAAAGGGATTTTTTTAAAACATATATTTTATTGTCAATTTTCTGAAATCAAAAGTAATTGAAAAGAAGAAAATAATAACATTGAAACATAAAATGGAATGGTACAGACATTCATAAATACACAGTATGCAGCAGCAGGAATATTGCATGGGGATGCAGCCCTCAAACAGAAGTTAAATAAAATGTGATAATTTTATAGTTCCTCGTGGGAATCATTGCAGCTCTGTTACAAACACAGGTTGATGAAAAAAAAAAAAAGAGTAATTCGACAAATGTATCAATCCCCTACAACATCAGGGAAAATGAGAATATGGCATTGTAAAGAAATGCAGACTGTCCTAAAATTCCATCACATCTAACGAGCCATTCAGTTGTCCCTTGATATACCATTGGGTGTATTGAAAACGAGTGACCAGTTTCTTGATTTCTTGTTTAGAAAGTTAGGTTGTGATAAATACACCATTTGATAAAAAAGATTGAGCTTGTTTTTCCTCATGGTGACTCATCTCTAATCTATCCATCTCTTATCAAGTGGTGAAGTTGGGACAGTATCTCATCTATATTGGGTGTGAGTGGACAAAGCCACTTATTTATCAAACAACGTTTTGCTACAAGCAAAATTGCGCGTAAAGACAATTGGTTGGACATAGATTGATCCTGGCTTGCATCAACACTGATATCATGATCCTTGAATGTTAAAGCAATAGGGGCTAAGGGCAGCAAAGTGATTTTAATGAAATACAATTATCTTGTTCTTGATTGTTCTTTTATGTTACTATGATACACTTAAATAATCACTAGAATAGTCATGTGGTTAAGTGGACATCACAAGGTATATTAAATAATTTCACTATAAATATACCTGTATTTTAAAAGATTAACACCTTAAACACCATGCCAGAAAAGGCCTTAATGATCAGCTAAGTTCTTTAGTTTTTGCAGTGTAAATATAAAACAAGTGTTTTTCTGCATCTGTTTTTTATTTTACACCATTCATATTACACTACTTTCTCAAGCAAGCTGACTGTGTTGCATGCACACTAAATAACATGTTACATTAATGTTACAGGTTATTACGGTCATGTGGATACCTAATATGTGTAAGTCTTTTCATGTGTAATGTACGCACAATCATTTTTTATTAAATATATATTTTTTATTGTATTACTTCGTTTTTGTTCTACACTTTTTTGTTACTTTTTTCTTTACCATTAAGAGATAACTATTTTACACTTTAACACTTAATAATGTATGAGCTTACAAATGCTAATACAATACACTCTGTGTCAGTATGATGCAGGCTGCTTTCAGGGCAACACACAGTGTGCCCTGACTGCAGGCTTACTATAGATACAGCTCTGGTGCTACTCTAAGCTGACTTTATAGATATTCTACATGTTCCATTGGGTCACCGGGAGTCCCAGTGACCCCATGGATCAGTGGAATTGTCAGGTTGCTTAAATCAGGTGTGGAATCTATCTTTGTTCCACTCCTTATCCAATTAAATGCCTCCTCCGAATTATATTATTATTATTAGTATTGCTGCCGGCAGCCAGAGCTCGAGAAACACGACCGACACCTTCCGTTTCGGACATGTAATCTGAAGTTTAATCACAGTAAATTACATTCCAATAGAACTTTTTAATCACATGACTATTCTATCCCCACATGATTGGTTAATTGGTGGTCGCTAAGAGACAAGTTATAATTTGCATGTACGTATGAAGCATTAGCTGATATGATACATTCTGAAGCTCTTCTCTGTATTATCTGGGGGGAGGAGGAAGGCCTTGACTTTCTTGCTTCTAACAGGCAATGCATCTGTCTCAAGGAAAGCTGTGTGAGAGATATCTGATAGTTCGATAAGGATGTATAGCAGTAAAAGCAGTTTAACAAACTATCTGATGAGCTTAATAAGAATATAATGATGAAACAGACTTCTGATGTTTTTTCCTTAAATTTCCAACTTGACAGTCCCCCCTAAAAACATCAAAATCTGTTCTAATGCTCCCCCTAGAGCGATGATTGGTGATGATTGATGCTCTTCCCTAAACTGAACAAGTTATATACAGCAGGGTGAACAGGTAGAGCGGGTGTTGAACCCACTGAACCACTGTCAGGCTTGCTCCAAGGGGCATAACCAAGCAACCGCCGGCCTCCTCCCAGAGCCTTTGATGGTAAGGATGAGAGTTGACCACGTCCGCCAGGTGCCACCTCAGAGTAGTCCCCGGCAGAGGCATCAATGGATTGTTTACAATCTCATAACCCTCAATGATTCTGGAGAGTCATGATGGAGGTGGCGCTTAATTGTTCAGCTATACCTTGTAAGGCATCTCGGGTGTAATTATTAAACCTCTATTGATCATAATAGATGTAATTTACCCAGTTCATACTTTTGTTGATTGTTATCTGGGGTGTAAGTGATTCAACCCTTTGGCCTGGTCCCTAGCTTTGAATTCATCAAGCACCCCCCTTGGTTGTCCCTCTTGCATTTTTACACACATCCAGACTAGACAACATATGAAAGGATAAGGGAAAAGTTCATGATGACTTATTGGTCACAGTCACTTTCTTGCAGTGTGAAGCATACACCCAGGTGGGTCTTCCTTCAAGTTTCATTGAGGTTGGGGACATCAGGAGTACTTGGTATGGTCAAATCTGGGCTCCAGAGAGTCTCTGACGTGTTTCTGCACCCACACAAAGTCACCAGGATGTAGCTTTGATCAGAGTCTGGATCTGGAATGGAGGAGAACACTATGGCATGCATTAGTTTCAATTCATTACACAGATTTATAACATATTTTACAAGGCTATCATTCCCTGCACTCAACTGTTGTACCTCCCTAGATGCTACCTCCCTAGTCTGGGCGGGCCTGAGAATACTATCTCCTGAGCAGTGTGACCAGTGGGGCTACCTAGGGGTATTTCTGACAGAATAGAGTATAATGGGTAGGATCTCGGGCCATGGATGAGATGTTTATTTGCTAGCTTTCAGAATTTTGCTCTTCAGAGTGACGTTCATTCTTTCCACTTTCCTGCTGAATTCGGGATGGTAGGGAGTGTGCAGGCCAAGGTTAGCTCCTACTAGTTTCCAAATGTCTCTGGTTACTTCTGCAGTGAAGGCAGGTCCTTGGTCAGATTTAATAACCTCAGGGATAGAGATGGGCGAATCGATTCTAACGAAGTGGAATTCGTTTAGAATTTCAGGAAAACTTCGGTTTGGAACGAAGTCGAACTTTGGCGTACTTCGGGTGAAAGAAGTGTGCTTTTGATTGATAAAATGGCTGCGAGCACATGGCGCACATGGGGCAAAGCACTCTGGGAGGAAAAGGGGCATAGCCTCCCATGACATGTGCAGAGATGAAGCCAATCAGAGACCGGCGGATTCTTGACGTCACCGCACTATAAGTCCGGGCGCGACGCTGGGAGCTCACACTCCTCTAAACTGTACTGATCGGGGGAAGGTGCTGCCGGGGCTGATAGCTCTTACTGAAGAATTGATTTTTATAAAAGCGATTTCTGTGGGTGCCCTCAGCTTGTCTCAGAGCCCTGTTTTCTTAATGTTCTTTTTCTAATTTTTGGGGTATGGATCTGAAATCCAGTGTGCGTCCACTGCAGCTGCATATACATTAAATATCCAAGTGGGATCTAAGCCAGTTCCTGTTGTATTCATTTAAAGAAACAGCGTTTTTACAATACAAATACCACTTCATTTTTGGCTGCTCAATTTCTATTGCGCAATTTACATCAGGGGTTAATTAAGCGTTGTTTTGCTGGTGTGCTGACCCCAAGAAACCATCTTTTTCAACGCCAAAATATATAAATTTTTTTCCTGTAGCCTAATTCACAACCAACGGTTACTTACAACTGAATCTCTTGTTGTGGGGCGTAAAAAAACACGCAATTGTAACACGCTACAAAGCTAGTTTTTTGTGGGGCTCAATTCTTTGGCGCAATTTACATCCAGGGGTTAATTAAGCGTTGTTTTGCTGTGTGCTGACCCCAAGAAACCGCTTTTTCAACGCCAAAATATATAAATTTTTCCTGTAGCCTAAATCACAAGCAAATTTAAATTTTAAAACTGTATCCTTGTTGTGTGGCGTAAAAAAACACGCAATTGTAACATGCTACAAAGCTACTATTTTGTGGGCTCAATTTTTGGCGCAATTTACATCCAGGGTTAATTAAGCGTTGTTTTGCTGGTGTGCGACAAAAATAAACCGTCTTTTTCAACGCCAAAAAATATACATTTTTCCTGTAGCCTATATCACAAGAAAAGGGTTAATTAACAACTGTATCTCTTGTTGTGTGGCGTAGAAAACACGCAATTGTAACACTCTACAAAGCTACAAATTTGTGCGCTCAATTCTTTGGCGCAATTTACATCAGGGGTTAATTAAGCATTGTTTTGCTGTGTGCTGACAAAAATAAACCGTCTTTTTACGCCAAAATATATAAATTTTTCCTGTGCCTAATTCACAAGCAAAGGTTAATTACAACTGTATCCCCTTGTTTGTGTGGTGTAGAAAACACGCAATTGTAACACGCTACAAAGCTACTAGTTTGTGGGCTAAATTCTTTGGCGCAATTTACATCCAGAGGTTAATTAAGCGTTGTTTTGCGTGTGCTGACAAAAATAAACCGTCTTTTTTCAACGCCAAAATACATAAATTTTCCTGTAGCCTATTTCATGTCCAAAGGTTAATTAAGCCTGTTTGTGTTTTTACATTTAGTAAAACACACAGTGTTTTTATGCGACACATAAAAAGTAAATTTTTCCTGGCCATTTGTGGAGCGCAATTATATCCAAGGGTTACCCAAGCTTGTTACTGGGTTCATTTGGAGTAAAAAAACAGAGTGTATATTTATCATATACAATACATAAACAAACAGTGTCTGTACATTTTCGAACAAACAGTTGTCAGACAGAAAGTCGCAGCTCTGCACCTGCGAGTGGCAGTGGCACAAAACATTCCTGGAACAGGCCCAGGTTGCAGCACAGCAAGGGGACACGAAAGCAGGGGTCACTCGTGAGGCCACAACTGCCGTGTCATCTAGGGGCCCCGTGTTTTTTGTTCAGCAACCCAAGGGGTTTTCTTGATTGGTTGACTAGGTCATCCTCTTCCTCCCAGATGCCCATCTGACAACCCCGCCAAGAGTCGGTGGGAACCTCAGACACAACCCTTAGTTGGCATGGCCCGGAAGCAGGTCAGCGGCCCTCACCTGTCCTCAACCCGCCTCTTCCAACCGGTTCCCTCAGCCAGAGATCTACTATGTGGACTGGGCTCAGCGCCACTATATAGCGAGGATGAACAATTTGAGGAGGGCAGTCAGCAGCTACTTGGCAGCGAAGAAATGGGGCCAATATCCCCTGCTTCTTGCAGTAGGCGGCAAAGTATAGATGTGGAGAGTGGCATGGGAGGTAAAGTTTGAGAGGTCAGCCTTGGAAATACCAAGTCCGGTGATGCGGACAGCAGTGACGATGAAACACAAATAGATGATGATGTAGCCGACCGCACTTGGGAGCCGGGTGGGGCCGGGGCTTCATAAATCGTCAGGAGAAGAGGGCGTCAGTTTTGCGCGTCAGGCAGCGGCACAGCCAGCAATGGGTCGTGGGGGCCCCGTGAGTCAGCAGGATAGCACAGTGTGAGGACGGGAGCCAAGTAGCCACTGGGTAAAAAACCCACTTCGCAGTCCAAGAAAGTAGGGGCACGGGGGGTCAGCGAGGCAGGGGCGGCAGTAGTCACTCATGCGGAGCTTTGGCGGTAAAACCCGATACTCCGGGGCGGTGTGGCAGTTCTTTGCTAAGACACCGGGGAGCTGAATAGGGGTATATGTAGATCTGTAAGCAGAAAGTGAAGCGTGCCAGGGAGCTAACGTTGGCACCACGGCCCTTCGTCAACCCATCCAGCGCCACCATCCGGTGGCCTGGGAGAAACGTGGCTCAGATGTGGGGGGTCCACCCTGCTGCCGCAGCAACAGCAGCAGCAGCAGCGCCCAGTGGCACGCATGCCATTGCAGCCATTTCAAGGCTCTACCACCTCTGCAGAAGGGAGCTGTTTCTCTTTGACTTCATCTACCTGTCCTTTTGCTCCTGCTCCTTGCTACTCATTGCGCCAGCAGTCGTTCGGGCAAGGCGATTGCAAAGAGACAACAGAAATGTGTCCAACCACCTAAGGTGCAGCAGCTGACCGTGCTCCGCCCAAGTTGTTTGGAAACTCGCAGTCCCTCCCTTTCCAAATGGTGGACTCTGCACCGTTCAGAAAACTAATGGCTTGTGCCGAGCCGAGATGGAGAGTTTCCAAGCCGTAATTTTATTTTCAAAAAGGCAGACCAGCACTTCATAAATATGCACCGGGACCCGCGGACGTCTGGAGCTGTAACACTACGGTCAGGGCCAGTACATTCCTTTACGGCCCACTGGGTGAATGTGCTTCCAGCCCAGGCACACCAACAACTTGGACAGGAGAAAGCCGCTTTCCTCCTCCACTTGTCCAAACTGCTGCACCTGCGCCCCAAAGTCCGCCTCCTCCTCCTCCACCACCCCCCACCATCTCAACCTCCACAAGTACTGCTCCATCATACCACATGTGTAGGGCACAGCGGTGTCAGTTCTACACCTGGCCCTTTCCTCGGCGAACGAAGTCACACAGGGGAGAAATGTTCCGCGTCATGCAGCAAGAATCGATGTTGGCTTTCTCCGCGCCAACCCGCAAAATCGGAACCCTGGTGACAGACAATGGGAGGAACCATGGTTCCGCGCTGCACCCAGGAGGGATGGTCCATGCGCCTGCATGGCGCATGTGGTTCAATCTGGTTGTGAAAAGGTTCCTGAAGTCTTCCACCGATCTTCAAACATTCTGAAAATGGCCAGAAACTGTGCATGCACTTTATCCATTCGTACAAAGCCAGGAACACCCTCCTCGAATTGCAGCGGCAGAACGGCTCCCCCAATACACTCTGATATGCGATGTTCCACCCACTGGAATTCCAGCCTGCACATGTTGGACGGACTGTATGAACAGAGAAAGGCCATTAACGATTTTTTGATGATCCAGGCAGACCGAAGTACTCCCCTGTGAACTTTGATGTCAGCCAGTGGCAGCTCATGCGTGACCCCCTGCCGTTTTTTGAGGCCATTCGAGGAGGGGACGTTATTTGTCAGTCGCCAGGACTACGGGGTGAATATACTCATTCCACTACTTCATGTCCTGGAACAGATGCTGAAAAATCTGTCTGGGCACGGGACTGGAGACGTGGCGACTACATCTCGTGGCCACATGAGTCCGAGGTGGACTGAAATTGAGGAGGAGGGGGAGGACATTGGAGCAGAAGCATTGTCTGGTGAAATTAGTGGATTTTCTACCCAGGTGACAAGAGAGGAGGAGCAGGAGCAGCTGGAGGAGGTGGATGGAGATGATGAAGATGAGGCAGATGACCCCCAAGCACCATGGCAGTATACAGTGGAAATGGAGGCAGGGAGCCCCTCGGAGTCACTTGTGCAGATGGCCCGGAGAAAGCTTGTTTGCCTGGCTAGTGACAGCCGAATAGTCCCGAATCCGGCAGAGGGAGAAATTCTGGCTCTCCACCCTATTGGACCCTCGCTACCGGTCCAAAATGGGAGCCTTTTTCCCAGCTATTGAGAGGGAAGACAAACTCAAATACTATAGGGAAATCCTGCGTAATCAGTTGGCCGCTGCCTATGTGCGGCATCGTCCTCCTCTGACAGGTCTGAAACCGGGGGGTTCCTCAGCGCTCACGTACTACTGCCGCAGCTGCTGAGGAAGGTGGGGGTAGGAGCAGTACCAGCTCCATCAGTAGTAACCTAAGTCTGGAGTCACTGATGAGCAGCTTCCTTCACCCGCCTAGTGAGGAGGGCAGTCGCCAGCAACAGCAGCAGCAGGACCTGGAGCAGTCCCTGAACCAACAGGTTGTGGCCTACTTGGACAGCACTCTGCCACCTCAGTTAGAAGATCCGCTGGACTACTGGGCAGCCAAACTGGATGTGTGGCCGCAACTTGCCGAGTTTGCAGTGGAGAAGCTGTCCTGCCCGGCCCCGTAGTTGGCATCAAGCGGGTGTTCAGTGCGGCAGGGGCCATCGTTAACCCCCCAAAGGGGAACCCGCTTGTCCACGGGAAATGTGGAACGACTGACCTTTGTCAAGATGAAATCAGGCGTGGATCGGCCAGATTTCCACACACCAAGGCCTTAGGGTCAGTCTGGGTTCAAACTACCTGCCTCAGCCACTATTCTGATGCCGCCACCCCCTTTATGCCACAACATCTGCTGACAGTTTCTCCATCTGCCTACCACCATCTTACCAGGGACTGGTATTGCCACCCACCTCAACACTCTGTCATTGTGCCACTCTATGACCTCATTCTGCTGCTGCTGTTGCTGTTGCCCGGGCATCCCCACTGTGTCATTGTGGCCCCCTGTCTGACCTCATGCTGCTGCTGTGGCTGCTGCCATGTCCTCCACACTGTGTCATTTTTGCCACTGCCTGACCTCATGCTGCTGCCCCCCGTGACCTCCGCTCTCAGTCCATTGTCCACTCTATGGGTTCCTCCTGTTTTTGCCACCTCCAGAATGTCATTGTGCCACTCTCTGACCTCATGCTGTGCTGTGACTCCTGCCGTGCCCTCCACACATGTCATTAGCCACTGCCTGACTTCATGCTGCTGCGCCGTGACCCCGCTCTCAGTCATTGTAACATTCTGTGGCTTCCTCCTTTATCCCCCACCTCCAGAATGTCATTGTGCCACTGCCTGATTTTCATTTCAGCTGCTGTCGTGACCTCCACACTGTGAGATTGTGCCACTCAGAGGCCTAATCCTGGTTTGCCGCCTCCAGAATATCCTTGTGCCACTGCCTGTCCTCATGCTGCTCCCGCCGTGACCGCCGCTCTCAGACATTGTGCCACTCTGTGGCTTCCTCCTGTTTTGCCACCTCCAGAATGTCATTGTGCCACTGCCTGACCTCATGCTGCTGTGGTTGCCGCCGTCACCTCAACACTCTGTCACTAATGTTGCCACCTGAGCTCTCAGCTTGTTTTTTTCCAGCTTTCGCTGGCATGACTTTGTCAGGCTACATTCCCGCCTGAGTTTTTTTGTCAGTTTTGCCCTCTTAAGTGCCCAGAGAATTTTATAGTGAAGCGATTCTAAGAGCGGCGGCAGTCATCTGCGTGTCATACTAAAACACAACACTGTATGAAGACCAAACCAAGCTCCCTCTGCATATTTAAGCATGGCAAAACGTTCTACAGCACCCTGCAGGCTCTGTGCAGCCTGGAAATAGCTGCTTTTTAACGCGATTCGTGCCGAAGTAATTCGGAACGAAACAAATTTTGTCGGAAAATTCGGCGAAGTGACCGAATCTAATTTTTGAGAAGTTCGCCCATCTCTACTCAGGGATCCCAAATCTGCATATCAATTCAGTCAATAGTTTCTTCACAGTGATTCTGGCAGTCATGTTGGTAAATGGGTAGACTTCAGGCCATCCTGAGAACATATCCACCACCACTACTTGTACTTTCCACTCTTGGGTAATTCAATGTGTTCAGTCTGGATCCGCTGGAGAGGATATAGTGTTTAGCCAAATGCTTCCTTGGTGTTGGCATCAGTCCTCCTGGGTCACAACTTCTAGCATGGCTACTTGCCGTGGGAAATGAAGATTCTGGGTGCTAGGTATATCTTGTTGATTGAAGAAATCATCTGGCTAGTTCATCTGTGGGTAGTATCATGAGCCCATTGTACTACAGCTGGATATAATGCCCTTGGTAAACAAAGTCTATTGTCTTTCCTCTAGAATCCATCTTGGTGTATCTCTGCTCCCAATTCCTCCCCACTTTCCTTTCCTTTGGGCTTGTTCAGGTTGTTTGAGATTGTCTCAACAGGTTAACACCTGGATTCAATGCATCTTGTCCTTGGTTCTTCTCTTCTTGTTCCTCTCTATTCTTTCCTTCTTCTTTATTCTCACCTTCTTCTTTCCTTCTTTCTTCTTCTCACTTTCTTCTTTCCTTCTTCTCACCTTCTCCTTCTTTCTTATCACATTCTCCTTCTTTCTTCTCACATTCTCATTCTTTCTTCTCACATTCTCTTTCTTTCTTCTCACATTCTATTTTCTTTCGTCTCACATTCTCTTTATTTCTTCTCACATTCTTTATTTCTCCTCTGCTCTGGTCAGACATAAAAGCCCCCTTTCTTCCTCTCGAATCTCGGAAGAGAGCTGGGGCCCTTTGTACCCAATTTGCTCTGTGGGTCCTTCTACTTCCCTGTCTCAATTTTTCCCCATGGGCTTTTATCTTCAAAACGGCTATTTAGTGGAATTGGAGAGCATGCTCGGGGGTCTAAAAGGCTTCTTGATTCTTATGGGTGAAGGGAAATTAAAGGGTTTTCCTTTTGATTTGTATGACCCCCAAATTGGTGATATTCAGCCTGAATGGAACAAAACAAACAACATACACGCAGTTGTATGTCTGAATGATTTTCTGAAAATTATTTCCAAGCATTTTTTAAAAACCCTTTTTTCGGGGTACTTCCAAAAATCAAAAATTTAGTAGTTTTAAATTAGTGCATACAATGTATGAAGAAAAAAAAATTTTTGTGAATATACCAATTAGTTTATCAAAAAAACATAACTAATAAAAAACTAAACTACTGTTTTTCATAAACCGAGCATTGTCTTAAAGGCCCCCACAGTAGATATTTATTAACTTTTATGTCTTTTTTAAAGGGGGCTCAATGAGAATGAAACACTAAAAATTTCTTTTTTTGTTTTCTGGGGGCCCACATAAAAAGAGAAAATTTTCGTAATGTCTGCACATTCCAAGAAAATAGGAAAATTTTCTCCTCCAAAACCTTCAAATATTGTGGCTAATTGCCTTTATTAAGTGAAACACAAAAGGAAGGCAGTAAAGAGGGAGGGGATAGAAACAGAGGTGACCCCTAACTTTCCCCCCATTTGAGATGGTTTTAATACAAAAATCACAATTCGGTTATATCTACCAAAATGTCAACTGGGGACTTGCCTAGCCCCTTCCCCAGTTTCCCCTGCAGTGCTTCGTTTTTTAAACCCCTTATCTAAATCTTTTTTCGGGTTTTTCAAGTTTGGATCTGTTCATCCCTTTACACATCTTTGTTTTATTTAAATAAACAAAAAAAGCAAAAAGATTATTATTA
The DNA here is from genome assembly GCA_025379985.1 of Phyllomedusa bahiana. Taxonomy (NCBI): domain Eukaryota; kingdom Metazoa; phylum Chordata; class Amphibia; order Anura; family Hylidae; genus Phyllomedusa; species Phyllomedusa bahiana. The sequence goes on from JAODAL010038590.1 coordinate 22,244, forward strand.
TAACTTGCCTTAGGTTGTAATTATTCCCATCACCACCCTCCTTTCCTTGACCATTGCGGGTTTAAAAATGAAAAGTGCTACTCCCCATGTGTTTTTGTTCATCTATGTTTTTTTTAACATTTCCCCCTGAAATCTTTTACTGGTCTATTTCATGGGGACTTGCGGTTCCCATCAGGGTAAATGTATTGAAAAACACATTCGCCAACAATGGGGCACTTTCCGCCAAAAGAAAATAAGATAATCTAAAACTATAGCATGTATTTTTGCATGATTAATTGCCTCTGTAGTAGTTGGTAGCATTTACCACTTCCAGTAAAATAATTGATCATTAATAGTCAGGGGCTTCTAAAATTTACCATTCTGCACACCTTGGCCATATTAAATATACTGGCTATTTTTTTCCCAACCCCCCACTCTACACAGGGGCCTCCATTTCTACGGGGGTTGTTATCTTGCCTTTTACTAAGTATGGTATGGGATACTGTGACGGGGATTTATCATTTGAACGATTACTGTGGTTGGGGCAGTTTGCTGAGTCAAACCATACTTCCCACAGGTACCCTTTTATAAGCATTGTTCCCCAAAAACCCAAAAAAACCAGTGGTAGTTTCCCACAAGGTAATGCCCCCAGCTTAATTGATGTGCTATGTATAATGTGTTTACCTTTGGGACACTAAACACCTTTTTCTTTCCCCCATGGGTTTACAATACCCTTAGAGGTAGCACAATTATTAAATTAGGTTGTAGTGTGTCAGACTGATCAAAATTTTTGGGACAACGTACCAGCTATTTTTGAGAAATGACGTCCTTTGCAAAAGGAAAGGAATCGGCCCATTCCAAAAGCTTTGTGTATTACCCTTTTAAAAATCAGGATTCATTAGGGAAGCATTTCTAGCTTGGAAGTTTCCCCAAAGCAAATTTTGGGATACCTTACTAGGAATTCTCCTAAGGGCAGACTTTTTTTTGAGTGTCCGTGAACCCAAAAACCCCCTCTGAAGGCCATTATCTGTGAAACCCCTGTGTTTAGACTAACATTGGCACCCACCAGGGTAAGGACACCCAACCTACAATTGGTATGGAACACTATGTTAATTGTTTGATGTGTGTCTTTCTAAAATATGAATTGATCTTCTTGCTACATAACAAACATTTCCTCTTGAGTAAATGGAACACCATATGGGCATGAAAAGGGGCGACACGGGGCTGGTGTGAAACCCAAAACAATCTGTATTTAGCCCCTCATTTAGAATCATGTGGGTGTTTTTTGAACTTATTTCCCCATTCTTTTTAAAGGTTTGTTATGTAGTCCCTCTTCAGGATCAGCCAGCGCACATCGGGAGAGTCGTCATTTTGGTGTAGACACTTTCTTCATGGGAAGCATGGATCCCAATTGGGCCTTCCTTCAAGGTCCCCGGGGTGCTTGTGGTCGCAGTATTTGGGAAAGGGCCGTAAAACCTTTGGCTCCAAAGCTTTTCTCACGTGTCTCTTTATAAACCACCCATCCCCTGCTCAAGATATGCGTTCCCCTTGGGGAAAATTCGGTTTCTGGAATGGAAGAATACACTTGACATGTGTCACTTTAACCTTTACTTAGCACTGCACATAGGGGGGTCAATGTGCCATGCGGGAGTTGCATCTTCGGGGGGAATGAAACCCCCTAATCTGGGGACACTTCCAAAAGAATCCATGGGGAAAAACCCCTGTTTTTTGTTTGGCACGTACCTTACCGAAACAAGGCTGGGGAAAGAACCTGTCCGGGGCTTCCCTGTCTCACCAGGGCTTTTTGAACTTTAATTTTTAAGTTCCTTTAGTTCTTTTTTTTGCCCCTGCTCTGGGGATGATAAGGCTTTGGGGTACCCCTAACGTTTTCCCTAGGCTGAATTAGTTTGCATAACTTCCCCTGTGAAATGGGTCCTCTGTCGATTAAATTTACCCCCGGGTCTCCATACCTGCACACACCTCACTCAGAAGTTTCTTTGCTTTTACCTGTGCTGGCTTTCGTTACAGAATGTTTTCCGGCCACCCTGAAAAGAGATAAACACTAAAAAATTTCAACTTGCCCACGGGGAGGAAGTTGAATAAAATCTATTTGAACTCTGTAAAAAGGGATAATGACTTAGGCATAGTTTTCGGGTGTTCTTCGCTGTCCTGGATTGTTCAGTCACAAATCATAAAAAACCTTTGTCTCTCGCAAGGGGCATGCTGAACCGGAGCTATCCATAGTTTTCAACAGGGGCAACTGGCTCCTTTTGATAAATGTGTTTTTCCCATGGACCACTTGCGCCATCATTGGGGAACAGGGCTCGGGCAGGCAGGTTCTGGTGGAGTTCCCCTACCCATTTTTCTTTTTACCCCCATCTCAGTCCATTTTTCTTTTTTCTGTGTAGCCTGTGTAGACAAGTTTTTAAGAAAACCCCCTCCAGGCTTTGATTGAAAGATTTGGACCTTTTCCCCTTCTTCTTCTTCTTTTTCCCCGGGTTTTCAGAGCTGCTCTTTTTCCCACACTGTCAAAAAGGCATTTCCTTTAGTTTCGGGGGTGTTGTGTCTGGTAGGGCCCTTTTTCCCTTTGATTATAGCCACACGTTTGGTAATGGGTAGAGAGTCCTAAGTCCTTTACTGCTGACCATTCTTGAGGGGTTGCCAAAAAGGGGCAGGAAACTTCTTTGCTCTCCAAAGGGACCATGTCGTGTGCGATCCCAAAGCGTATCTAGAGTCTGTTAAATTTTAGATTTACCCTTCCCCCACCTACCGCTTCAGAAAGTGTCGAAGTCCCCCCTTTTTGTCAGAGACATGAGGGGGAAGCGCTTGGGCCCAAAGATTGTGTCATGTTTTGTGCCCACGATATCCGTAGGGAAACCCGCCTCATCCCTTTGAAATTGGAGCCATCTACAAATAATCAAAAAAAAGGAATTTGCCAAAGGTGTTTCATCAACATTTTCAAATCCACTGTTTTTTGCATTAGGATATCAAATCATTTTCATGTGTGGATCATGCAATTCTGTTTCACTTAAGGTTTTAAAAATAAACTTTTCCCGCCCCCCCCATTGAATCCGTAAATTTTTGGCAGTAGAGTAGCTGGATTCAATGTAGTGACCTTTGGAATGTGATGTTTGGTGGCATCAATAGGGCACATTGACTTAATGTGTCCCGGCAAGGGAGAGGGGGTTTTTTTTCTTACCTGTGTCAGTATGGGTTGAATGTCATGGGGGTGTGAGACATCAAGGGATATGTCAAGGGATTTCTGGGATTTTTCTACAATGCCTGCCTGCAGTAGGCCCTGACACTGAGGGGGCACCTCGTCTACATGTCCAGGTATGGGGTAGATCCCCAAAAGGGCTGGGCCTCCCACCGTGTTGTTGTGTGAGAACACCGTTGCATGACCCAAATCTCAGTGCAGAAGAGAGAAAAAAGGGAAAGAATGTTTGGTTTCCAAGGGGTGGAGAGGAAGGTGGCAAACCCTTCAAAGGTGGAAGTTGTCAATAGCCCTTGGGGAAAGAGAAAAAAGGGAAAAGTAAAAGACAGGGATAAACGGTTCCATTAAAAAGGGGAGGGAAACCTAAGCCCAAGCCACATATAGACTAGGCCCAAGGGGAAATTCTCAATTTTGTAGTGTGTTTGGAAAAAGGCAAAGCTTTTTATAGCAGTTTTTTTTCCTTTCCTTTGTCAAATGTTTTTCACCTTGTACAGCAGGACCCAAAAAACAACCTTTGTTTTGCAAAAATTTCAATTTCTCACGCGAGGCTTTCAGCCACTGTCCCCTAGAAATGAAGCGAAGATTGAGTGTTTTTGGGAGATTTGGGAAAGTGTCTGCACCAACAATAAATCATCGACATACTCAGAAGTTTCGAACCCATGGTTGATCCAGATTGCAGGGCTGACTGCAATGCTTGTGTGTACAGTAGGGGAGTTGTGCGCCCCCCGTGGAAAAATGTCCATTGAAACTGCCTATTTTTGAATTTTAATGCAAAAAAAATTGGCGTCAGGGGGGCAATGGAAAAACTGAAATAGGGATTAGCCAAAACAAAAAGACTAAAGAGGCAGCTGTAGGAGGCACCTGCGCCAAAATTTGTTTGGATTGGCACTAGGGGGGTGTCCCAAAACATGACCTTATTGTTTCCTTAAATCGAACCAAACGAAGGTATCAGGGGGGCCCTTTTGGCTTTTCTTCTTTATTGGAAACAATGGAGTATTAGCGGGGGGGTTGTTTCTTTTATGGGTTTTAGTTTTATTAAATAAACAATTGCTGCCCCCAAAAGCATCCTCTTTTTGGAATTTCTGAGAGGATATTTTCTACCTAGGGGAGTACAACCTGGTTTTAAATGTACCATTGGGGAGCTACTTGCGCCTACCAATATCTGTTTTTGACCGGCTCACAAAAATTTTAGGTACCTGGGGAAAATTGGATGGGGTTCCTCCTCTGTTAACAAAAAACAGAAAATGGTTCAACAACAAAGCCCAGCAGCATAATTTTTCAGTGGTAGTAGCTGATTTTTTACCTTTACTTCAATCTGGTTCAAATTTAATACTGGCACCAAGCATTTTTAACACATCAGTACCAACAAGAGAAATGGATTCTCATGACAAGAATTTAGTGACAACTTTTGTCCTTTAATTTAAATTAAGCGGTGCTTTTCATGTAAAGTTATTCTTTTCCCCCCATCCTACACAGGATTGTGATTTTTCAGTTCAAAACAGACGGTAGTGGATCCCCGAATGAAAGATAGGCGCCCCTGTACCACTAGGAAAGGAATTTCTTTCCCCACCTCCCCATTCATTATATTGCCACACCTTTTTTCGAAGCTTTTTTCGGGAGGAATGGTAAGGGTTGCCAGTCCTCATTGGGGGCTCGGGACCTTTTCATTTTAGCAGGGGGATTTTTCAGCCAGAAAAGACCTGCAATTTCTCAAAATGCCCGGGTTTTTTGCAAAAAGCATTTGAAATTGTGTTTTGGTTTGCCCCCCCCCCCGTTATAATACCTACCCAAATCTTGCTAGGAGGCAAGCAACACTTTTTTTTTCCTTTTTAGACCCGAATCTAACTCAAGGCCTTTTGGGACTTTAACAGGTGAGGGAACACAGCCCCCACTCTGCTTGCAGGCTTTCAGTTAAGACTGCGGGGGTGTTTAAGTCCTCAAAAAAAGCTGTAACCAAAAAGGATCAGCAATATCATTCCCCATGTCATTATATCCCAAATCAGTCCACCTTTGCTGAGCCTAGCAAAAAAAGTTCAACAGACTACCCTTTTCTGGGTCAGATCAGAGAGGCTATGGATGTCTCCTTCATTTCTCCCCAGCCCAATCTCTGAGCCTGGCAAAGATCCCCACCACTCTGCCAGTTTTTGCTTGCTCATTCAGGTTCATTTTCAATTTTCTTAACTGCATCCATTATCACTTTACCCTAGCTTCCCCCCTTTTAGTGCTATAAGAGGGGCCAGATCACACCAGGCTGCATTAAAGTGACTTTAATCTGTACCATATGGGGTAAAAAGCCTTGGTTTGGGGACAGGGGGCTGGCAATGTGAGAAAAGCTTGTTTGTCAAGGGGGAACCCGGGCTTATTCTGCAGTAAGTCTGGTTTGTACACCACCGTCGAGCAGAGCATAGGGGGGTGTACTAATATCTGCTTGTGCAGCACTCTCACTTTTCCCTTCCTCAGTGTGGGCTGTGGAGCATTTCCCCAGGGAAAAAACACGTTTTTTGGTAATTTACAGGAAATATCCCGGTTGTGATCGGGGTGGGAGCTCCAAATTAAAACAATTCTCTCGCCAATCAGGGTTTTGCGGCCCTCTTTTTACAATCCAGACTCCAGGGTTATTGGATTTTGGAGGGGAAAAAATATTCCCTGCATGGGAGATGGATTTTTTTTTTTTAGGGAGAGCTAAATACATAACCCCCTTTATGTTCTTTTGTTCTGAACCCTCTCTTTCAACTCTTTCCCCTCACCCAACTATCCAAAATGTCATAAACTTGTATCTTTTTAACCACCCCCCCATTTGGGGGGCAAAGTCTTTTTAAAGATTACACCAGCAATCCAGTATTTCCCATCTTGCTTTTTGTAACAATTTTTCTACAACCTTTTCAAACTCTCTGTCCTGCCTATCTTTTACTATCTCCTGGGCTGTAACCCAAAGGCCTTTTTTGCTGTTTTTTCCCAATTCGAATTCCGCAGTACACTGTTTAAGCAGCCGTATGCTTAAACCTCCTCCCCCCCCTTTCCCCTGTCATACTTGTTTCTCTCTTTCCTTAAACTTCCTAATGCTTTTAAAAAACTGTGTCTTATCAAGAAAAAAACTTTTTAAGATCATTAGGGGTTCCAGGTTCCCTTTTCCCGGTTTTAGACTAGTCAATTTCCCAAAAACCCAAAAGAGAAACCAAAATACAGGGAAACACCAAAGTAAAACTAACTACAGCCCAAAAATCCATTTACAAAAAGAACAGCACACTATACAACATACATTCTTACAGGTTCTTGCAAAAAGTCAAGGTTTCAATAAAGGAGACAAAGTTATTTTACACTCGGGCGGGAAAACAAAAAACACTTAGAAGCCAGATTATTTTGGGAAAAATAAAAACTCTCACCTGTCACGCTGACTTGTTGTAGATCTTGGTTCCAAAAGAGCCCCTGCCCAGCCTGGTCCGGTGGCGCAAGTCATCTTTCCTTCCCTCAGGCCCCCATTAAAGCGCCAGGTTTTTAAGGGAAATTCAATGGTTTCCTTATTGTATGTTGTATGAGCCCCCAAAATTGTGTATATTTAGGCCTAATGGAACAAAAACAAACACACATACAGCATTTTAAAGTCTGAATGAGTTCTGCAAGTTTTTTTCAAATGCATTGAGTTATAAACCTTTTTCTGGGTACTTGCCAAAAGATCAAAATTAGAGTTTTTTTTTAGTGTCATACAATGTATAGAAGAAAATAAATTTTTGAATATACCAATTGTCCCTTTTCTTTTAAAAATAGTAGACTAATAACAAACTAAACTACTGCTTTTCATAAACCAGACATTGTCTTTAAGGCGCCCACAGTGAATATTTATTAAACATTTATGTCTTTCTTAAGGGGGGTCAAATGAGATATAAACACTAGAAAATTCTTTCTTTGTTTTCTGGAGCCCCCCATAGTAAGAAGGGAATTGTAATGTTGCACTTTTCCCAAATATTAAAAGGGGATATTCTCATTTAACCTTAAATATTGTAGGCTAATATGCCTTTTTATAAGTGAATACACAAAATGGAAGGGAGATTACAAGGATGGAGGATAGGGAACAAGAGGATGATTCCAAACATGGGTGTTCCACTAGCTGTCTGAAACCTCCGCAGGGCCCACATCAGTGCCGAACTTCATTTGATCTTCTATTCAGTGAGCTTACTTGATCTGTTTACAGCCCTCTTGGGCTGGCATCCGAAGGTAAAGATGCAGCCTTATGGTTTCTTGCAGTAACCCTCAGCAAGTCCTCGTATGGCAATCGTCCTTGATCGTCCGCATATCTGGATCCATCTGTGAAGAAGACATAGTCTGGGCTCTCCAAACTTGGATGTAGAGACAGTAGGAAACGGGAGGTTTCCGTCTCTGAATGTTCAAGACAGTCATGGAAGAGGTTTCATCAGCGGCGTTCTGGTCTTCATCTGTGTAGTCTGTTCTTCATCTTTAACCCCTTGAGAGAGGAAGCAGAGTAGCTGGTTTGAGAGTAGTAAATTACTTCAAAGTGACATTTTCAGGCCATCAGTACATGGGGCCATTGTTATATGGAGATGGCGTGTGTTAACTGAGAGGAGATGGCGATGTTTACTGAGATGAGGTTGCTGCCCGACTGTTCAGGATCACTTGTTGATGAGCCAAAAACTATTGACAGGATGGCCTAAAAATGATGTCTTCAGTTTTTTTTTCAAGAACAATTGTGCAAGCAATGATACTCTGAGGCAAGTAGGGACAGTCCGTGAAACAGGATCTAATTGTAAGAATAGTATCCATGAGTCTTCATACGCTCTCCATGTTTTTGTGTAAGGACTTTCTGAAGCTTGGCCATAGTCTTCATATAGGAGGAGTTGAAGGCCTGTGAGTAGTCCGAGATCCAGGCTGGTGTTGTAGCATAAGTTTTTTAGGCTTTGGAAAACACATATGGTGCTCACAGTGAGAGTTCATAGGTGATAAATATGTCCTTGAGAAGAAAAACAGTGTAAAATTTGCATAAGACTGGAGGATTGGTTATCCACTGACGTAAGTTGAAGGTGGATAGAAATCCTGAAGTTGTTTGGATTGTTACGCCATAAAGATAATGTGCATCACAGTTTTTCCAGCATGATCTCGGTAAGGTGTTTGGTTCCTCTGTGATATGCAGTGTGTCCGAGAATACAACTTTCTTAGAAACCATTGGATTTGGACCTGTGAGACTTTGCGGTGATTGATGCAACATGTTGAGTAAGACTCAAAGAGCTTGATTGACAAGTTGGAAAATCGGGGGCACACAAGTGTTAGCATCCTCGTACAGGTTGGGCTGATAAGTGAAAGCGAAGGGTATTGATAGTCCATTGTTGTAGAGGGACACTGAAGAAGACTTGCAGAAACCATCAGGACAGTGAAGTTGGCAGCTGAAGAATTGTTACTTGGATGAGGAGAACATGAGCTTGGGGTACCACAGGGTTATCATAACCCGATGACTGCAATGACTGCTCCTGAGTCCTGTGAACCAAATGGTATTTTGGAGGTTCTCCGGGATAAACTTTCCTTGTGAACAGGGGTATATTTGCTGGAGAAATGCAGTGTGAGTTACCCTCAATTATCCAGGAATGTTCTGATTTGTGTGAATTTGTGACTCAAGAGATTGTTATTGATCATGCTTAACTGGGATATCGAGGCAAAGCGAGGCGGTGGTAGCACCCTCTTTCAAGAATGACATGTTCAGGTGAGATGGAAGGATCGCCGAAGAATCTATCAGGACTTTAGACCAAACTTCAGGGAGAGTACTTGTGTCAAAAGTTCAGGAGGTTATGCTTGATGTGGATAAAAACATGTGAAGCGCAGGAACAGCTTGTAGAGATTCATGTGAAATTGGGAGTATTGTAGTTCAATACATCCCAGAAGGAATTATTATCTGATAGTAGCATTCATCATTTGTAGAAGATCAGCTTCAAGCAGATTAGTTGAGTAAGTGGAGAGATAAGTAGTCTAGACAGGAGTCATGATGTCCAATTGGCACAGGGGTTAGGTTGAGCAAGTCTGTGTTGGGTGTCCCTCATTAAATGCATGAATATAGTCAGGAGAACAGTATGACGTCTGGCGGACATGTCAAAGTTTTCAGAACTGATCTGGTGCACCTGGATCTACCAAGAGGTAAGGAAGTTTTGGTGGCCATTAATTTGAAGAATTGACGGAAACAAACAGGGTTCAGAATGACGTGATGTTCTCTGAAGCATTGAGTAACACCAGTATGAGACATAGTTTGCCGGAACTCCTATGGTGAGGACAATAGGACCGGTGTCTTGAGGTTGGGGAATAGGCGGATAGATTCATCTTGAGGATATGCTTGTGTGCACTGGACTATGGTTAAGATTGGTAACTTGCGGTGCAATGGATGGATTATTATTTGTTAGACTGAGGTTGCCGTTGTGTTTGTTGTTTGGAATCTTGCATGGTTGAGATCAAAAACTTGATACTGAGGTTGAAATTGATTATATGCTTGTGGGTATTTGCGGTTTTGCTGTACCATTGGTACAAAGATTCCTCTTGTCGTCACGGCTTTATTCGCCGGCACTGCTCAATGACTATGCCAGGATCGGGTGCCAGTAAAAAAAAGTTTTCTGAGTTCGGCCTTGTCCCGCAGGTGTACGTGTTCTGAAAGGTCGCGGTACGTTCTCTTGATTGGAGTCTGTAGGTGATAACCAGGAAAACATTTGCATTGGTTGATTGTTAGAGTTATGGTGTTCTGACTGAGCTCTTAGGAGCCATGTGGAAGCATCTGAGAGTAGGGTCACTTTAGAAACCTTCTTTACATTGTTGGGATGATCAGTATGTGCCTTAGCAAATGGAGGAGGAAGTTGACTTCCGTAAATTCTGCATATTCTCGTTTGAATAGTTTCAAAGTCCAAGTAGGCTTAAGTAAACGTATCATCAAACGCCGTTTTGAAAAGAGGATTTTTGTGAGCTTTAGCTGTTCATGTCAAATCATGGTCGGGAAATATCGGGCATGGGGGACAGATATCTGGGTGATATAAATTCTCCACGGATTTCAGTAGGACTTCTAAGTAGAATTTGAATGATATTCCACTGAGGTATTCAGCCAAGCGTTCCTTGGATTAGAATGAAGATGACAGCAGAACTCTTCACCTGCATGAGTAAGTACGGATGTCCACAACTGTGTCTTCTTGTAGCAGCAGATTTGATTGAGTACGGCACAAAAGTAATACACACAGCTTGATGCTTGGCAACATGGGTATAGATTTTCAAGAGGCAGGGGAATTCGGTCTTCTGTATCTGCCCTGATGCCACGGTAAATGCCTTAGGGTTTTTTCTCGGGTCTGCATTTGGGTTCAAGTAGATTAGTTGCCTTGTTGGGTGTAAATGGACGTAGATTGGTTGATCCTCAGGGGTATTATTGTTGCTGGTGCTGTGCGATGACGAAGGTAGAACGGCCAGAGAAAAGGTAATCCTGTTCTGAGGGAAGGTGTTGGTGGTGGTGCTGCCAATGGTAGGTGGAAGTTCAATGAATGAGTTGGTTTTGGTGGTGGAGGGGAATGTGGGTGTAGTTTGCAACGGAACTGAGGCCTATACTACTGTGTAAGGGTTGTGTGAAGTTGTTGTGCTGAGAGTTAGTGGTTTGAGTAATAGGGAGAGCCATGTAGTCTTCAGAAACATTTGGCCCATATCGTTTGTAAAGTACACTATCCGTTTTTCAGTACTGGAGGAATTGGCTTGTGCTAAGTAATGCGTGAGCATGGCCCTGTACATGTGTTCATTGGTGGGAATGCAAGATGCCAGAAGAAATGAGCGGTATGGACAGGGAATGGTTCTTGCCGCTTGGGCCATTGAAGTACGTTATTGTATAGTCTTGTTTCCAGCGCTGAACACAATTGTTATGGGATACGTTATTATATACGGGTCCAATAGCATGGATAATGTAATCTCAGTTTAACCTCTCATATGAGCAGCAGTTATGAGTGCTTGTGAGCAATAGGAAAAATACTGGCAGTTTCTTTAATTTGGGTTGCAGATGCGTGTCTCTGACATCCGTAGCTAATGGGAACTTGTACTCTTCTCTAATATTCCTCTCCGTTATATCCCTGAAAGTCAATATAGCAAGTACGGAGCGCACGCGTGGTGCTCTTAGAAGCTGTGAGCAATTGGTATAGTGATTGCGGGGTGGTGGTGGTGTTCTGTTGCAGGTGTGCTGGCAAGAACGTTATCACACGGACAGTTGCATATCAATGTTTACTTTAGTTAGTAACAAGTGAAAGTGCATGGAGAAGAGATAGAAGTCGGAATGTTGGGTGTATACAAGATGGCCGATGTTCAACTTCAACCGGGTACTTCCGGGGTCTTTGTATTGCTTCGGACTACTAGTATGGCCACAGGAAATGCATAAAGGGCGGGTTTGGTTTTGCCCTTTAGGGATAAGAGAATCGTTTGGAGCTTTCATAAAAATGGCACTAACAGAAAATAATTGAGGGCGATTCTGGCACAGGGAGCTGAGATTAATCGCTAGGTGAGTTCCAGTGTTGCTACGTTCCCTCCAACAGTCTATGGCAACTTTCAGTGTTAATGGATTTTGATTACGTCAGTCCACCAACTTGAAAATCGCACATCTTGGAATGGCGGTCGCCCGCTAACCCTTTTATACATTTGCCTTCCTCAAATCCTTCTTATTTTACACATTCAGTTTCATTGTAACTATACTTTGTAGACATACGTTAATGTTCTGTCAGTGCTTATAATCAACATGCTAGCTTATCTTCATGATTTTTATACATCATTTTCACAGAGAGTATATTACTGCTTTTTTTCTCCTCAAGTCTTATATAATATTTTTTTACTATCTTTTCTCTTTGAAACCAAAACTACTGAGCGCTTCCTGATGTGCACGTTGATTTTTAATTATTGTCCCAGCTCGAGGGGAGGATAACAGGTGCGAGCCTCGCTGGGGACAAATCCCCCTTAAACAGATGCTTTGATCGACGTTTTTTTTTTTTTGAAGCCAACAGGTTTACACTATGCCTGTATTTCGTTGTGAAAGATAACAAGTTTTGTAGCTTGAATATAAAATTAACCTTCGGAATGCAGTTTTTTCTTAGTAAATATAACAGAACAAATTAACACGCACGTGTATGTTGAAGATTAAGTCCCGGAACATATCCTTAAACCACTAATCAATGTCTTTGCTAATCAGCATGTTAATCTAAAAATATTATCAAATAAATTTGCATCAGTCTGTCAATAACGGCTATCAGAACCAAGAATCTTCTGTCTATATAAAAGGCTATACAGAAACCAAGTCTTCTGTCTTATACCATCTGTATAAACAGGCTAAATAGAATCGTCTGTCTTATACTATTAGCAGGCTTTGGCAATTGGACGTTCTCTTCAGGAATGCAGATCATCTGTCTCATAACTATATACTGTATTTATAACTCTATATAACTTATGACAGGGTTCGGTTCTTCGACAGGGTAGCTTTATTATGATATCTCTTTTTTTTTTTTCCATCAGGAGCCCAGCTCCTGGACCTATACTGAAATATTGATACTGAAGTAAAAACATATCCAGTACGTATACTTTACAGAGCAACAGCAGAGCCTTTAATTGGTTAGCGTTTAAAGGTATACGCATATGATACGCACACCCTGTACCAGTGCACACGGCTAGTGGCACACCGGAAGCTTACATGGTCTACTAAGGGAGGCGACAAAACAAAAGACTTTCATAGAATGTCCGAAAATAGATAAGTCCACAGACTAAAGGTCTGCTAACTTACCTATTTCTGTGGGGTTGTCAGGCCCAAGTGATTGGGAACACTCCAGGACATTAGTCGAGGTAAGAAGTCAGGCCACCTCCGGTTAGTCACCTCAGGAAGTTTGAGAGCACGGCACTACTGTCAGGTTGCTCTAAATCAGGTGTTGGAATCTATCTTTGTTCCACTCCTTATCAAATTAAAATGCCTCCTCCGAATTATATTTTATTATTTATTATTATTGCTGCCGGCAGCCAGAGCACGAGGAAAAAAACGACCGAAACCTTCCGTTTTCGACATGTAATCTGAAGTTTAATCACAGTAAATTACATTCCAAATAGAACTTTTTAATCACATGACCTATTCTATCACCCACACATGATTTGGTTTAATTGTGTTTGGTCGCTAAGAGACATATGTTAATAATTTGCAAGTACGTATGAAGCATATAGCTGATATGATACATGCGGAGCTCTTCTCTGTATTATTTGGGGGAGGAGGAAGTCCTTGACTTTCTTGCTTCTAACAGGCAATGCATCTGTCTCAAGGAAAGCTGTGTGAGAGATATCTGATACTTCGATAAGGATGTATAGCAGTAAAGACAGTTTAACAAACTATCTGATGAGCTTAATAAGAATATAATGATGAAACAGACTTCTGATGTTTTTTCCTTAAATTTCCAACTTGACAGAATCCCGTTTGGTTATGCTCCGGTCACGGTCCATGGCAATCAAAGGATTAAACATCAAGGAATCAGAAGCTATCGGAAACGACTCCAGGAATGGAGATTTTAACTACAGCTCTCTTTCAAGTGCAGTTGTGATGCTGGAAGTTGCAAAACCCCTCTGTCTGCAGCAACATCTTTTGGCGTCACTGCAGATATATGACATACACCGTCTGTCATCAAAAGTCAGTGGGCGGTGACTAAGCGGTTAACTTGATGTGTCGATTTCCTTAGACTTATAATAAAGCAAATGAAAAGTACTAGTGTCATTTTGATGAATTATAAAAGGGGCTTTACTTAAAAAAAAAAACTAACAACAACACAAAGAATAACATTTACACTATTGGTGGATCCTTGGGGATGTATGGAAAAAACAAGAGTCCAGGAACAAAACAGATAATAACTAATCAAAGCAGAAGTCCAGCTGGCCAGAGAGCAAACAGGAAAGTGAACAGAAGACCAGGCAGGACACCAGCATGTCCAGGTGAGTCAGGAAAATTTCAGGCGCCCAACAGCATCAGAAGCAGGGCTAAATAGGTGGCTCAGATAACAGAGGAGCTCAAAGGCTGCTTAGCTATTGCTGTGCTGGAATGCATGGCAAACCCAGAACAGCCCCAGAGTTACAGGCATGAATGAGCACAATCCCAGGCTCATCGTGACAACTAGTCAGGACATTGATATTTGAGGCGACATGTATGATTTATGCCACTTAGACGCCAATTTTTCTGCGCATAAGAATAATGATTTATGAAAAGACAATTCTGGCTCAGGTAAAACATTTTGAAAGGGGTTTTCCTGTTTCAGCAGTAATGCACCTGGAACTGCCGTACTGAAGCTATAAATCTATAGCTTCGTACAATTCTAGTTCGCCCCATCTCCTGCACACCCCCCGAAATCAGGCGCATTACAAACTGCTGCGGGCGCTCTGTAATGCGCCTGATATTGGTGTGCGAGCCCTTTAAACCTATTGTGGGCCATCTCTGAAACACCACTGAGAGAAGTGGACCAGAGTTTACTATTCTGAAGGAGCATTAATGGCTTGGTGATCAAGCACTCCACCACTTCATAAACAAAATCAGCTGAGATCTGTAGTTGGATGACTCCATTAGTCTATTAGACACTGAATGGAATAGCAGGGCACGTGCATGACCACTGCTTCATTTAACCTTCTCTTGGCAAAGGGGATTTGAATCCCACTTTATTGATCATGGGGTCACAGTAGCGGTTCCCCCCTGCAATGGTACATTTATCACCTTTATTGATTTTTTTTTGGAGGATTACACCCTAAATTGTTAACAAATGGAAAAACATGGGGTACCTTTAAATGTAACAAGAACAGGCCAAAACAAAATGTAAGAGACATACTGTAAAACTGGAGCTAAGAAGACATAAACTCAGAACAATGCCAAGAAATTGAGTTGTGATCACCATTTCATTTCAACTGAGTTGCCAAAAACATGTTGAGAGGAGATTTGTGAAGAATTAATGAAGCCTCCAGTACCCTTTGAATTTTCCATGTCACTGTTTTCTAATGATTGATTTGTGATCTTGATTTGTGATCATTCTTCATGTAAAAATTATCAGATACAAGATGGCTAAAAAATACTTATGTATAATAGATCACATGTTCATGATGCAGCAGAAATTTAGAATAGAATGGTTGTTTCATCTAAATTTCTAAATACCAGTTTCACTTCCAACCTGATGTGTTGAGCAAAGCAAAAAAAGAAAAAAACAATTTTGATATTTGTTGCATAGCAATTGTTCATGACTCTATTAACCTAAAGGACCACAACTTCTTACAAATCTCTGGTTCTACTCATGTAACTTGATATGATTTTTTTTGTCATAAGCAGATGTAAGCAGACAGAAACAAAGAGTCAATATTTTTCGTTTGACATGACTTGCTAGTAGTTTACACTTTGATTGTGTATAAAATTAACACAATTATAATAAGGTACCGGCAATCAGATATGTTTGTTGTGAGATCAGTTTGGAATTGAATCATAAATACCTGTGACAAGATCACTTACCATTTGATATAAGGTGAATTTTACGTCTCTCTACAGTACAGTCTGGTACTACATGTCCTATGCTGCTCTTTACGTGTGCTAGGATGAGCGGCTCCTTTGGGCAATATGGTGAGGGCAATATTTTCTTATTTTCTGGTACATTGTGTATAAAATACATAACTGAAAATAACTCCTAACCTTAAGGAAAAAGTGATTTCAAGTCTCCAGTAGCTTTTTCTGAATGTTATATGTAAGAAGTTGTTTCATCTGCATTAGCTATCTATGTAATTTATTTCAACTTTTATTTTACATTATGTTCGGTCACATTTTGGTGCTTTGGAAACCATTGTCAATTTCCCACTGAGTTATGGTTTCAATTTATAATAGTTGTCCCAGAACCAATTAATATTGTGTGTTGAGAGACCGCTGTACTCATCAATAGGCCACTGGTTATAACGGCATGGAACATATGATAAAAAAAATACTATTTATTCTTAGGTAACGAGTAGTGTTGAGCGATTACGTTGGCTATCAACATCAGGCGATAGTCCATAGTCGGCCACCATCGATAAGGTTTTTCGATAGTGAGCAGTCGATTATGAGTGATGACCATTAAAGTCTATGGGAGAGCAACAACACCTTCATTATTACACCCAAACAAGGCTGGAGAAGCTGGAATTAACATTCACAACAGTCAAATGGATACCTGCTATATCTTAGGCAACACAATTAGGTTATAAAAGCCACGGAAAAAAAATCACACACCATTCACTATCCCTGTCTTGTACCACAGTACCACAAATTAAAAAGTGCCAGAAGGCAGTATGATTTGAACCATCATTTTACTTGAACTGGACATTGAATATCCCTGTCCTGGAATGCAGCATGAGGCCCCAAATGCTGAGCACTATTCTCTGTTAGTATGAGCTATGGTGTCAGTTTGGCGGTGGGCAGGTCCTGTGCTGAGCACTTTCTCTGTAGTATAGAGCTATGTGTACAGTTTGGCGTGTCAGGCTTCTGTACTGAGCACTATTCTCTGTTAAAATAGAGCTATGTGTACAGTTTTGGCGGTTGTTTAGGCTCCTGTGCTGAGCACTATTCTCTGTAGTATAGAGCTTGTGTA
>JAODAL010038591.1:0-39038 GCA_025379985.1 Phyllomedusa bahiana
CTCGACAAAAAGGTTGGGCCACGGGGGCCTCCAACAAAAAGTTTTGGTTATCCGGGGCAAAGCAAGGGGGGGAAACAAAAGCTTGAAAAGTAAATAAGCCCGCTGCCCCATCAAATCAAAAAGGGAAGCAAAAAAATATTTTATATTGTTACTAATATTTTCTGTCCCCCCAAGTATTGTTTCCTGTCCGGATCCCAATCACAAAAAATGTCCCATCCCCGAACTTTTGAAAAGATAAAAAAGAGAAGATTTTATTTTGGTTTTAAAATTATTATATATGTATATGTTTTTGCTGGGTACCCTTTTTTGTGGGGTGAATGGGTGCATGTTTGAGCTTTAAATTTTTGGAAAGGGGGAAAGGTCTAATGCCTTTCCCAAAAGGGGGGGTTTAGGCAGTGGGCCCCTTGTTGGGTTTTGAACAAAAGGAAAAATTTCCCCCGGGGGGGGGGGAGGAATCCCTCCATGAATTAAAAGAAAAGAGGGGAATTGGCCCATTGAAATTTGGATTTTTAGAGAGTGTGTCCTGCTCGTTAAGATAAAATATAGTGGGGTTTTTGCAGGAAAAAATTTATTTATTAGAGAAATTTTTTCATTCGTTTAGTTAACCAGGGCAGCAAGATTAATTTAATCTTTTTTGGGAAAACAAAATAGGAAAATTTTTTTTTTAATAGTTAGGGACTTGAAAGAGGTTTTTTGAATTTTTAATTTTAGCCAAACTAAGGGCGTAAGAAAGAAAATAAAATTTTTGTAATTTTAGGAACTTGAAGAGTGGTTTAGGGGGAAAAATTTTTGGGGAAACTAACCAACCCCAAAGGTTTTTAAACGAACTAAAAGGGGGGTGGGCACACCATAGAATTTGAAAAAGAATAATGGGGAACTCTTTGAGCAGTGAAAAATTATCTCTAAAAGGAAAAATGCAAAAGAAAAAGTAATGGAAAGGCAGGAAAATTTTTAAAAAATTTTGGGAAAATTTAAAAGGGGAAAGTTGGACAAATTTTGAAAGTAGGGAGTTGGAAAGAAAGGGAAAAAAATTTTTTTCCCTTTCTCTGACCCGTAAATTTCCACAGCGCTCGAATCAAAAGGGGGGGGGGAAGGGGCCCCCTCCCGATGTTAGGACAGAAACCAAATTTTTGTTTTTTTTTCATTAATTTCTGCACTACTGTGTTAACAAATTTAAAGGGAAATTTTTTTTTTTTTGTGTTTAATTAAATGTTTTGTCCCCTTTAAAAGGTAAAAAATTTTTGCAGATGGTATTTGGGAATACAGGATATATTATATACTTCATGTATGCTTTTGTTGTATATATAGAATATAAGTTATATCTGGTGTAAAGGATATAAAGGTTATCTCTTAAATTGTTTTAGTTAAAAAATAAGTCCAAGTGGAGATTAAAGAGTAAATTTAATATAAGCATTATAAATGGGATTGTGCACAAAAGTTGTCAAAATTTTGAAATATTTCTATGGTTTTAAACAATTTTTTTATTACAGGGATGTTACTTATGTTTTTTCACCAAATGTTTCTTTTAGGGGGAGAAGAGCAAAATTAATCATATTAAACCTTGTTGTTCTCTCTGTAGGAATGAGAGGAGAATTTTTACTAATTTTTTTATATTGATTTGAAGTAAA
Organism: Phyllomedusa bahiana; assembly: GCA_025379985.1. NCBI lineage: Eukaryota > Metazoa > Chordata > Amphibia > Anura > Hylidae > Phyllomedusa > Phyllomedusa bahiana. The sequence continues at coordinate 1,629 of JAODAL010038591.1, forward strand.
ATAAGGACTCTAAAGTCTAGGGGATTTTTGATTTTGATAATTGCATTTTTTGCTTTTTGTGGCATTGATATTTTGCTTTTTGTTGTATTTTCTTTTAATTTGTTTATTCTGAAGCTTTTTTGTTGTTGTATCGTGTGGAATGTGTGATGAAGGATCCTCGGTTTCATTTGTTTATTTGATTGTTAAACTCTTTGTTTGTTGTCTTAGTTATATGTAAAGCCATGTAGTCTACATGATGTGTACAGCTGGTGAGCTTTTCACAAATGATGATACAAGATAGGAGGTAAATGCTGCCAGACCTAAGGGGGTGGGCACAGGGAAGAGCCAAATAGTTGTAGTTCTTCAGAAACAGGACTACAGTTTGTGTGACGTTAAGCTTTTTTTGGGACTAGCAGGTTACTGCAGAGAAAGGGTTCAGCTAGCCTCCTTTTTCCTTATGTATTTTTCTGTAGTATGCATTACAGATACCTTAACACTTAGCTTGAGATGCTTCCTACTGTCTTAAACTAACCAATAAGTATGGGTCCTCACGTGCTTGTAACAGTGGATATCACATGACTTTAGGGACTGTATTATACCATGGATGTCTAATCTGGCAGTGGACTGCGGAAAATGTTTAAGAGGCTGCACTATCTTGTTTTGTTTAAGTTTTCTTTTAGCTGTTCGTGGCCTGAGTCTCAATGGACACAGTCTACATTTTTTGTCGACAAGTTTACTTCTAGGACACTTGCTTGCCAGTTGGTGCCAGGCACCTGACAGAGGGACCGAATTACAGATCCATACAGGACCTGACCTTCGGGGGGAGGTCTCTAGAGCAACTCAGGGTATTCTGGGCTTTTTATATAAATATTGTAATATATTTTAATAAGATCAGCTTGTTTGCTTATTGCAGCATCTGTATGAGTGGTTTGGCTACAATGGGCCAATTTGAGCTGATAGAAGAGGCAACTTAACAAAATTCCAAAACTCTGAAGTTTCTTAATTTCCTCTACACCTGCCCTGGGCGCACCTGATTATGACAAAGACTGTTTCGCTGATACTGCACTGAGCATGGATGATCATGCCACGCGCAGTCCTTCACAGTCACATGGTACACAGCAGAGACCAGTAGCTATAAATCAGCTAGATTAATCCAGTGGGCGAGAGGAACCCTTATGTGTACGAGTAGTCAAATACATATCAGTATGATGTAACTGGATATTTCTCAGGTGGAACTATGACATATCTCTATGGCTAGTTAGCTACGCCTGCCTTTAGTTTGCGTTCACAGTGTTTCCAAGTTGACTTTAGTTAGTAGAACCTTGAACTCAACCACTCTGTTACCCTAGGAACTTAGACCCAAAGGGGGAAGAAGGGAAGAAGTAGATGGTAAAGATGAGGACAGAATCATGATTGTATGGTCCTATGGCACTAAGAAACAATAAGTTTACCCATGTGAAAGTCTTCCCATATCACTAATTCGACTTTTGAGGGTTTTTTTTTTCTTAAGGATTCAGTACTGGGATACAGCAGTTATCACATTGGATATACGTGGTGGTCAGCAACATTAAGGTAATTAAAAGTGAACCAACTTCCAACTCATTTGCAGGAGGGCAGTTTGTGAGCTCTCACAGAGGCATGGATAGCGGCCGAGGGTAAGACTACAAACATATACACAGACTCATGTCATACATTTGGAATAGCCCATGATTATGGTCCCTTATGGAGAACTGGCGCATTCTTAAAATCAAATAGAAACCATCAAGAATGAAGAAAGTGTTCAGAGACCTAATAAAATGCCCTGTTGTTGTTACAGAGATTGGAACAATTAAGGTCTGGACACACACAAAATCGACACGCCCCGAAGCAACGGCAGGAATAAGAGCAGACAAAAGCGGCAAAAAAACTGGCTGAGACCAAAGCTAGGGTTAAGGGCATGTTGTGACTGTACAAGGCCGTGTCCAACCATAGGACCCTGTTACCATATTGTCCTTAGGGACCTTCAATCTCAAGTTCAGAAGGTTTGAAAAGCGGAATGTTGGAAAAAATACAGGGTGTCAAATGAAGGTGGCCTGTGGGGAGGCGTGGGCAATAAGCTCTGACCTCCCCTGGGTCCTTTTCCCAATGATGGCCTAAGCAAGCCTATGGGACTGGACCCACCAGTCCAAGATCTGACTATGTATATGTTTGCTAGTAAATAAGTATTGGGTTGCTCTTGGGCTTCAGTACGGCCGTAGCCAGGTACTATTAAAGCTGCATGACATGTGCAGAAAAACACAGATAGGTATAGTAGGAACAGATCCCCCAGGACACATCGCCTTCGGACCACTGTATACCATTCAAGGAGATAGGAAATTGTCCTAGTTTGCGTAGATCTCTTTCCTGGATGACCTTGAAGCCTTCCCATACAGAAGCAACAGAAAAATGCCCAAAATATTGATTAAGGTGTGATTTGGGCTACCAGAAAGCCAATGAGAGTGATCGAGGAACACTTCTAAGGGGAAGTCATGAAAGGAAGAGACGGGTGCCTTAGGTATTAATAAACAGGCCTTTCACGTTTCTCTACCATCTTCAGAGGCAAGGAAAAATAGAACAGTTAAATGAAAGAAACAGGGAAGCCATGGTCAGGAGTGTTTGAATTAGCTTTGTTTTCAGTCTGTTGTACATCTTAAGGCAAAATTAAACTGTCCCCCTATGAGATCTTAGTTGGTATCCCAAGACAGGGCCATATTTTCATACAACGTTTTACTAATTCAGCATAAATAACAGTATGACAGGATATGTACGGACCGGCAAAGAAACACCTTGAAAGCAGTACATTAAACAAAGTTTTTGTTTCTATTCCAGAACATGAGCAGTGACCTCTGAGTAGCCTCACAACCTTGAACTGGATGATTGGTGTCGGTCTTGAATGACAGTGAGAAGGAGCCATTGAGCCTATTGTTTAACGGTCCCTTTCAATTCTACTGACAACTGAGACTCTGATGAAATAGAGGAAAGAACAACTGGGTTCACACACGCCACTACGAGAGAATCATCCTTTCCCGGTGATTAGAAATGATGAAAGATGCTGAATAAGGTCCTGCAAAACATTTTAAACTATGATGATATTTGATGATACTGTGCACACCCCCAGCAAGTGCTAGGACTTTTTCCTTATCTAGAAATTCTGTAAACCTGGGGGGAAAACTGTTTAATGTTTTTGCAACTCCCTAGAAACTAAACCCAAATTTCAAAATCTGGCTAATGATAGAACACCCCTGAAGTACTCTTTGAGATGGGCGAATTTCTCAAAAATTCGGTTTCGGTCATTCGCCGAATTTCCCAAAAAATAAATTCGGTCCAAATTACTTCGGGATGATCGCTTTAAAAAAAACAGCTATTTCCAGCTGACAGGCCGAGGTGCTGTAGAACGTTGTGCCATGCTTAAATATGCAGAGGGATTTGGTTTGGTTTCTAAAATGTTGTGTTTTTTTTTATGACACACATGACTGCCCCGTTTAGAATCGCTTCACCCCAAAATTTCCCCTGGGATTAAGAGGGAAAAAAAATGACCAAAAAACTGAAGGGGGAATGTAGCCTGTTTTAAAGTCATGGAGCAAAAGCTGGAAAAAAAACAAGTGAGGGCCAGGTGGAAACTCAGTGACAGAGTGGGAGGTGAGGGCGGCAGCCACAGAAAGCTGAGGTCAGAGAGTGGCCAAGACTTTCTGGAAGTGGCAAAAAAAACAGAGTAGGCCAAGAGTGGACAATTACACAGTGTGGGGGGAGGCAGCACCCACGCAGCAGCATGAGGTCAGACAGTGGCACAATGACATTTGGAGGTGGCAAAACAGAGTAGGCCCCGAGTGGCCAATGCCCAGGAGGCGGCAGCAGAGCATGAGGTCAGACGTGGCACAATGCTTTGGAGGTGGCAAAAAACGTAGTAGGCCACAGAGTGGCACAATGAAAGAGGGGTGGAGGGGGGGACCGGGCAGAGCATGAGGGTAAAGAGTGGCAAAATGACATTTGGAGGTGGCAAAAAAAACTGGGAGTAGGGGCCACGAGTGGACAAGACAGAGAGTGGGGAAAAGGGCAGCAGCAGCATGAGGCCGACAGGGGGCAATGACATTTGGAGGTGGCAAAAAAAAAGGGTAGGCCAAGGGGCACATGAAGAGAGTGGAGGTGACGGTGGCGCACATGAGGTCAGACAGTTGGAACAAGACTTTTCTGGAGGTGGCAAAAAAACAGGAGTAGGCCCAGAGGGGAAAATGACGGGAGTGGAGGTGAGGGGGCAGCAGCATGAGGTCGGGACAGTTGAACAATGACTTCTGGAGGTGGCAAAAACGGAGTAGGCCACGGGGGGGGGCCCACAATGACAAAGGGGGTGGAGGGTGACGGCCGGCCCAAGCAGATGAGGTCAGAGGGGAAAATGACATTCTGGAGGTGGCAAAACAGTGTGGGCCCACAGAGTGGCACTTGAAGAGAGTGGAGGTGACGGCGGCGAAGTGGGCAGACGTGGCCCCCGAATTCTGGAGGGGGCAAAACCCCCAGCAACAGCAGCAGCAGCATAGGTCAAAAAAGTGGACAATGACGAGTGTGGGGGGGGGGTGGCAATACCAGTCCCGGAAAAAGATGGTTGGGGGCAGATGGGAAAAACTGTCACGATGTGTGGATAGGGGGTGGCGGCATCAGAATAGTGGCTGAGGCGGGGTGTTTGAACCCAGATCATTTCCCGTTTGGGTGAGGGTATGGTGATTTGTCTGACGCCTAAGGCATTGGTGTGGGGAAAATCCTGGCCATCCCGCCTGATTCATCTTGAAAAAGGTCAGTCTTCCCAATTTCCCTGGACAGGGGTTTTTTGGGGAAACGATGGCCCCCGGCATGAACACCCGTCTGATCCCCAAATAGGGCCGGGCAGGACAGCTTCTCCCTGCAAACTCGGCAAGTTGGGCCCAACATCCAGTTTGGCTCCCCAGTAGCCGCGGATTTCTAATGGGGTGGCAGAGTCCTGTCCAAGTGGGCCCCACCCCCTTTTGGGTTCAGGGTTGCTCCGTTCCTGCTGCTGCGCTTGTTTGGGACTGCCCTCCTCACTGGGGGGGGAAAGGGAAAAGTTGCTCTCAGTGACTAAAAGCTTAGGTTGCTGCTGATGGGCGGGTATGCTCCTACCCCCCCCCCTTTCCCCCCACGCCGGGGCAGTAGTAGGAGCGTGAAGAACCCCCCAGTCAGACCTTTTGGGGGAGGGACGATGCCGCACATAGGAACGGCCAATGAAGGGGGATTTCCCTATAGTTTTTTGGTTTGTCCTCCCTCTCAGTAGCGGGGAAAAAAAGGCTAAATTTTGGACCGGGGGTAGCGAGGGTCCAATAGGGTGGGAGCCAGAAGTCTCCCTCTGCGGATGTGACTTTGGCTGTACTAGCCGGGCAAATCAGCTGCTGGGGCCCCTTCTGCAAAAGTGACTCCGAGGGGTCCCGCCTCCTCTCCATGTATACTGCCCGGTGCTTGGGGTAATCTGCCTTCTTCCTATCTCCATCTCCCTCCTCCGCGCTCCTGCTCCTCCTCTTGTCCCCGGGGTTTTAAAAAATCATCTTTTCACCAGCAATGCTTCTGCCCAATGTTCTCCCCTCCCCCCATTTCGTCCCCCCCGGGAAACTCTGTGGCCACGAGTTAGTGCCACGTTTCCGCCCCCTCCCCAGAAGATTTTTCAGATTTTTCCCGGAATGAAGCAGTGGAAGACGTTATTCATCCTATCCTGGCGACTGAAAAAAAAACGTGGCCTCCTGAATGGCTAACAAACGGAGGTGTACGCATGAGTGCCCGGCGACATAAAAGTTCACGGGGGAGTACCCCTGTCCCCCTGGATCATCAAAAAATCGTTTAATGGCCTTTCTCTGTTATACGTCGGCCAACAGTGCGGTGGAAATTCCAAGGGGGAAAAATTGGGCATATCAGGTGTGTTGGGGGAGCCGTTTTTCCGCTGAAACTCGAGGGGTTTTGTTCCGGCTTTGTAGGAATGGTTTAAAGTGCATGCAATTTCCTGGCCATTTTAGAATTTTGGATCGTGGAAGTTTCGGGAAACCCCTTTTCAAAACCCGGTTGAACACGTGTGCCTGCGGGCGCGGCCCATCCCCCTGGTGCAGCGCGGACCCCCATGTTATCTTTATTGTCCGTCCCCAGGGTTTTCCGTTTTGCTTTGGCGCGGGGGGAAAAGCTACACACGATTTTTGCTGCATGTGCGGAGCAGTTCCTCCCCTGGTGCTTCGTTCGCCAAGTCAAGCCAGGTGTAGAACTGCGTGCACCGCTGGCCTAACATTTGTATGATGGGCAGCACTTGTGGAGGTGAGATGGTGTGGGGTGAAGGAGGAGGGGCGGCTTTGGCGCAGGGCCGCATTTTGACACGTGGGGGGGGAAAACGGCGTCCCCTGCCCAAGTTGTTGGTGGGGGCCTGGGCCCGGGAAAGCCATTCCCCAGTGGGCCGTTAAGGACATGTACGGGCCCCTGACCGTGTTACAGCTCCAGCGTCCGCGCTTGGTGCCCCTTGGGAAACAAAACGATAAGCTCAAGGATGGCCCACCTTCTGTTTACATATTTATGAAGTGGGGTACCCCCTTTTTGGAAAAGAAATTTTTGGCTTGGAACTCTCCATCTGGCTCGGGCACAACCCAATTAGTTCTCCTGAACGGGGAGTCCCCCATTTGGAAAGGGGGGGACTGCGCCCCAACAATTTGGGAAAGGACAGGTCAGCTTCTGCCCCTTTTGGATTTTTGGACGCATTTGTTGTTTTTTGCAATCGCTCGAAAAACGATTTGTGGCGCCATGAGTGCGAGGGAGGAGCTTGGAGGGAGTTGATGAAAGGGGAAAGCCCCTTCTGCAGAGGGGGTTGGGAGCCTTATGGGAAGGCATGGTCCCATGGGCGCGCTCTGCTTTTTGCTGCGGCCGGCGGATGGACCACCACATTGGCCACGTTTCTCCAGGCCACCGGATGGTGACCCCTTGCATGTGTTGAGCGGGCCGTGGTCCCAACATTAGCTCCCGGGCCCACGTTTTTACTTTCTGCCTACAGATTCTACATATCCCCATTTCGGCCCCCTCGGTGTCTTAGCAAAAAATGCCACCCCGCCGGTATCGGTTTTTTTACCGCCAACGCTCCGCTGGTGATATGCCCCGCTGCCTGCTGGCCCCCTGTGCCGTTTATTTCTTGGATTGCAAAGGGGGGTTTTTTCCCCCCGTGGCCGCTTGGCCCCCCCGCCTCACATGTGCTACCCTGCTGACTCACGGCCACACAAACCACTTGTGGTGCGCCGCTGCCCGACGCGCAAGCTGACGCCTCTTCTCCTGAGATGATGAAGCCCTTTTCCCCCCGGCTTCCAAGTGGGTCGGCTACATAAAATCTTTTGTGTTTCATCTCACTGCTTCCTCATCACCGGTCTTTGGGATGAGAGGGTACCCCTTTAAAACATGACCTCCCATGCCACTTCAACATCTATACTTTTCCCCTACTGCAAAGAAGCAGGGGATATTGGCCCCCCTTTCTTCGCTGCCCAAATTTGCGTGACTGCCCTCCCAAATTGTTCAATCCCGCTTATGTGGCGTGAGCCCGACCCCCAAAATAGATTTGGCTGGGGAACCGGATGGGACAGAGGCGGGTTGAGGACAGGTAGGGGGCTGCCCCCTTTCCGGGCCTGCCAATAAGGGTTGTGTTGACGTTCCCCCCGACTCTTGGCGGGGGGTTTTCAGATGTCATCTGGGGGAGGGGAAGTGGATGACCTAGTAAAAATAATCAAAAACCCCTTTGGGTTGTAGTCGAAAACGGCCCCCTAGATGACAGGGAGTTGGGCCTCCCGGGTGACCCGCTGTGTTCCCTGGAAAGTTTGTGCCCCTGCCACTCCGGGGAAGAGCCTCCACCTTCTGTCTGCTATGTTTGTTCTAAAAGTACAGACACTGTTTTTGAAGATATCTGTATATGGGGAAATAACACCCTGTATTTGACTCCCCAATGAAACCCTAAAAGTTGGGTAACCCCTTTGGTATAAATTGCGTCCACAAATGGGCAGGAAAAAATTTTTTACTTTTTAAAAAAGTGTTTTTTTTAAAAAAAAATAAAACTTTTGTTTTTAAATTTTTTTCTGAAAAAAAAAAAGCAACCCAAAAAAAGCTTATTAACCCCTTTTTTGGTTAAAAAAAAGAATTTAAAGGGGCTTTACCCAAAAAGGAAAATTTTTCCTTCTTTTTTTGGGGCGGGGGAAAAAAACCCCCAAAGGTTTTCCCCTTTTTTTTAACTTTTAGGGGACAACGGCAGAAAAAACGGCTTTAATTAACCCCTTGGGGAAAAAAATTTTTTTGGGGAAAAAAATTTTTTTTTCCCGCCAAAAAAAAATTTTGGGGAAAGGGGGGAAAAAAAAACCAAAAAAATCGAGCTTTGTAGGTGTTCAATGGGTTTTTCTACGCTCAAAACAAGAGAAAACTTGTAATTAACCCTTTGCTTGTGAAAAATGCTACAGGAAAAAAAAGTCTTTTTTGGGGGGTGAAATAAATGTTTTCTTTTAGTACCACAGCGCGAAAAACATTAATTTAACCCCGGATGTAAATTGCGCAAAAGAATTGAGCAGCCCAAAAATGAAGTGGATTTGTATTGTAAAAAAACCCCGTTTTTTTTAAATGAATAAACAGGAAAAGGCTTAGTCACCCTTGGATTTCAATGTGCTGTAGCGTACATTTAAAAATTTAATTTCAGTGCATGGACAACACTGGACTTCAGATCCAATACCCCCCAAAATCGAAATGAACGTTAGAGAAGCGCTCTGAGACAAGATGAGACCCCCAAAAATCGCTGTTTTAAAAAATGGTTCTTTTTATCAGCTATATAAGCGCCGCGGGACACCTTCCCCGATCAGTTACAGTGAGAGCGGTATGAGTCCCCGGTCGCGCCCGGGGTTATATAGTGCGGGGGGAGTCACGAAACCGCGGCCTGTTGGCTTCATCTCTGCAATGCTGCAGGGTTGCCCTTCTTCCCCCCAGAGTTCTTTTCCCCAGTAGGCCTGTGCGCAGCCTTTTTTTCAATCAAAAGCAAAACTTCGTTCCCGAAGTCCCCAAATTGTTTTGTTAGAACCGATGTTTTTCCCGAATTCTAACGAATTAAAATTTTTAGAAACAATTTGCCATCTCTAAATTTACCCATAACAGATGGAAACTTCAAGTTTTTTTGAAAACCCCAAAACAATACAGATGAGGGTCAGAGAGTGAATGTGTTTAAAATTTGGGGGGTTGGGAATTTAAGAGTACAGTCCCATCAGTAAAATTAAGAAAAATTTAGCTCCCGAATTAAAAAAGTGTCAAAAGAAAAGGTCTCCATTTTTGGATAATGTAGGGATTTATGTTGGGGTAAGCTACTTTTTTTTAGTAGATTCTATGGTTTTAAAAGGGGAAAAAAATAAATATTTTTTTTGGCAGAGGGGACGTGGTTCGGGATTTGGAAATGGGATTTTTGTAATCAGGTCCCTCAAGATAATGGTGATAATTCAAATGTAGGTTTTGGAATAAATTAGAGGATCTGGGGATGTAAAAGGAGATGTGTGTGTGATATTAGAATTCTCCTTGTCATTATAATAACCTGTTACTGGGTTCACAATCTGAAAGGTACCAGAAGATTGTGTAATGCTGCATATAAGTGGGTTTTTTGGAGTAGAAAGAACATGCACTATAGCCAAGCTGTCCCATTTACCTTCTTGTCCCCCTAAGGATGTAGATATAAACAAAATTACAGGCATCACTGTTAAAAGGGGGAGGGTGCAAGCCCAGGAAAATGGAAATTATTTAGTTTTCATGGGTATAGTTCTTTTTTTTTATACTATCCCCCCAGGAAAAATTTGCAAAATAAGGGCAAATTTAAAAATAGTGTTTTTTTGCAAGACTGAGTGTGTAGGTGAGAAAACAAACCAAAGTGAAGAAGGACTATGATGGGGTGATTGTTGTCATTTTTAAATCTAGCAAATTGGTTTTGAGGCTAAGGGTGTTAAGAGGGATATTACAATTTTGGGTTTTTACAGGTGGAGCTCATAAAATGTGTGTGTATTAAAAGTTCAGTGCTCACCCTAAGTGGTGCTAGGAAAATAAAGAAAAGATGTTATATTTGTTGTGGCTTGTGAGAAAATGATATCTTCCCTTTTTAGGGATAAGCAGCTCTTGTTAGATGAGTTAATAGTGTAGATTATCTTTTTTTTTGAAAATCCGATGGGGTAAGGGGGAAAAAAGAAGTGAAATTTGGAGCTGGCAGTGCAGGTTAGTGCATGAGAATGACTCAGAAAAACCCAAGACAGATGTGATTCCCCTTCTGCTCAAAGGGGGAGAATTTTGAGGGTATATTTATAGTTTTTATTTTTTGATTTTTTTGTATACTTTTGTTAGCTTTTCATCAAAATTTAATCACTAGGTCTTTGGAAAGTTAATTGACATGGCCCCCACCCCCCCTCCAAATTTTTGGAAAAAAAATGGGGCCTGGGGTTAAACCCCATGTCCCCTTTTTTTTGTTTCAATAAGACCCAGTGGGTGGGTCCAATTTAAAAAGTAAACTTTTAAACCAACTTATAGGAAATTAGTTTTGTTTTTTTTTTGTTAAAAAAGATTGGCCAGTATTTTCAAAGGGGAATGTAATAAAAAAATTTGGAAAAAATGGGATTGGGGGGCAGCATCCGTTTAAAGAATTTTATTTTGTTTTTTGTGTCTCCAATGTTGCATTGGTAAATCCTGGATATTTTTACCTTCAACTGATTTTTAATTTGAAAACCCGATCAACATCTGAAAAGCTTTATTAAGCTACGACACCATATACTGTATGTCTCTTAGGGTTTGTAGAGTGCTGATATGTTGTTGCGTTTGCATCGTATGCTGTCACGCCAGCAGGCACCTACATCATTTTCTTTAAAATTGCTTTGGATGTGTTGATCAATTTTTGTTTTTCAACAAATTATGTAATACAGACTGAAGAATTTTGGTGCAAAATTAAAAATTTGACATACAGGGCAGCATGTATGAAATTTGGCGTGTAAACGGCAAATTTCATACGCATAACAATAGGCTAGAATGCGTCTCTCCAGCGGGACATAAATCAGGCGCATTCTAGTGCTTGTACAACATTTCTGGCTCAAGTAAACCACTTTGAAAGTGGTCTACCTGTTCAAGCAGTAATGCACCTAGAAAATGCCATAGCGAAGCTATAAATCTATAGCTTCGCTACGGTTCTAGTACACCAAGCCACCTGAACGGCCACAAGATCGGGCGCATTAGAAAGTGCCACGGGCGTTATGTAAGGCGCCTGATAATGGTGTGCAGGGCTTTTAAACATGTAGTGAACGGTTCAAAGATGTCGCCCACAGTGCTCTCAATTGACCAATACAGAGTACAGTTTGGGCATCACTAAGCAGGTCAAGCTGTGAAGTCAGGGCATATGGTTGATTCAGATACAGTAAAGGTAAAAAACACATTAAAAATCTGAAAAATTGTAATAATGCCATAAAAAGGTATATAAAGATGAAAATGTATGTATATGATAGCAGCTGCCATGTGCTTCTCTACCCGTCTCAGTCTGAATTTGTATTCAGTCACATCTCTTCTAAGTGCCGCGACTCGCTCCCTGCCCGCTGCTGCGCCTCTGGACGGTGAAATTATGTCCATTGAGACATCACATCACAAAACCATAAAATCCAGGCATGACTTTGTGCTCCTTTTAATTACTGCCCAGAATACTCTTCCCAGCCAACTGATATAAAACTTAGCACAAGGAGATTTTTTTTTGTATGTCAGATTCCTACAGCTGTAATTGTTTTCAAGACCATTTTTAGTTCTTAACTAAACCTTATTTTGCTTTCCTGTGCAGAGAAATTCAGGGGATTGGTTTTGTTTTAACCCCTTAATGACGCAGCTACATTCAGATTTTTGCTTTTTGTTTTTTCCTCCCCGACTTCCAAGAGCCGTAGCTTTTTGATTTTTCTGTCTACATAGCCATATGAGGGCTTTGTTTTTTTTTTGATAGACAAGATATACTTTGTAATGGTTAAATTGAACATAAAATATAATTTATAAGAAACCCCCCCAAAAATTCGCTCTGGGGTGGAAGATGCAAACAAACCCAATTGCGCTACTTTTAGTGGGTTTTGTTTTTAGAGAGTTCACTGTTTGGTATAATTGACAAGTCATCTGTATTCTGCAGGTCGGTATGATTCTGGTGATACAAAATTTGTAGAGTTTTTTTTTTTTAAATTTGTACTTTTAAAAAAATTTAAACTTTTTCTATTTTTAAAATTTGCGCCATTTTCCCAACGAATAACTTTTTTCTTTTTAAATCTATGGACCTAATTGAGGCTCCTTTTCGCAGTCTGAAGTATAGTTTGTATTGGGACCATTCAGGGATTCACTTAGCGTTTTGATCACTTTTTATTCCAGTTTTGTTGGGACCCAAAATAACTATAAAAACACTATTTTGGCTATGGGAATTTTTCTTCTATGGTGTTCCACATATTGGATAAATTATTTTATTTTTAAATAGATCAGACTTTTATGGACACAGTGATGCCAATTATGTGTGACTCTTTTTTATGCTTTTTAATTTGTGACATAGAAAAAGGGCAAAAGGGAGTGTTTTGAACTTTTAATATTTATTTTTTAAAACTTTTTTACCATAACAATTAGTCCCCCTAGGGGACTTGAGCATTTCATTGTTTGAGGATTACATCTGCCACGGCAACCGAGCGGCAATCTGCGGTTGCATCAGAATGGATTGTGGATCCATTTGCTTGTCATTTAATCGTTGAGGTCGCATTTACCACGTAAATTAAATGGTTAAATGGCCAGGATCATAGCTAGTTCCGATCTTGGCTACTAGTGGCGGTTGTCAGCTATATTTAACAGCCAGGTATGGAGTGAGCCTGCTCCATAAACCCTTCACACCGCCGCTGTGGGAAAATATGGTGCAGGGTGTGAGAAGGTTTATGGGGTATTCCAATTTAACAGAACATGCCCTAAAGGTTTGATAGATGCAAGTCCTACCTCTGGGGTCTGTATCTCACTATACCTGTCCTTGTTTGTGAAGTAGCTGCAGGGAGTATGTCACAGATTCTGTGCTCTCTCCATTCAATTCAGTGGGAGCTCCAAGTACACCCGAGCACAGTTACTTGATTGTACAACGCTCCCTCAACATACAATATTAATTGTTTTTTGGACGAGCATTGTATGTTGAAGCTATAACTCTATGGAAAACTGGTAACTGGTTCCGAAGCCACAAATTGTCATAAACATAATGCAAAATTAGGAATATAGAAAATTAAGCAGATACTAATCCAGTAAAAGCGGACCCTTCATCAGATAGGTGCTTGAAGCTGGAAATCACTTTCTATGTTGAGGATACTAGCTTCTTTGGGCCATGTACTTTTCACACAATGTACCAGAAAAAAAAAATGGGGACCTCGCCTCGTGCCCACAGGAGCTGCTCATCCTGGCCCCTGGTAGTACAGGACATGTAGTACTGCACTGTACTGTAGAGAGGCGCTACTAGACCGCCAGTCACTGCATGCACCACACTAATACATGTTAGAGCAGTACAGGACATGTTGTACCGCACTGTACTGTAGAGAGGCGCTACTAGACCGTCAATCATTGCATGTTCTTCACTAATGCAGAGAGAGGCGGAACAAAGGGCCCGGCACATCCAGCCTCAGAACGCCGGGCCCTCTGTCCCAAGCTTCAGAGGCAGTGACTGCGCAGCCTTAGCAGAGCACATTGCCACTGTCGCTTTGCTCCGCTAATCCGCCTGGTAAGCCTAAAGCCTTCCAGGTGTTGGTCCCTAGTGATAACGAGGGTGGTATGATGACGTCATATCATCACACATATCATGTCATATCATCATGTGGCTTCGGGGAAATGAGACAGGTGAGTTCATTATTTTTTTTCTTTTTTATCAATGGTGCCCGACCTACTTACCTACCTACCAGGGGTCCACCTATAGAATACCTACCTAACTACCAGGGGCCCACCTACAGCCTATCTTCCTGTGGTCCTCCTACGGCCTACCTATTTACCTGTGGTCACCTATAGCCTAGCTACCTGGGACCCACCTAAAGCCTACCTACCAAGCTACCTGGGGACTACCTACCTAGCTACCCACTTGGGACCCACTTACAGCCTATCTACCCATGTGGGGCTCACCTATAGCCTAGTTACCCATATGGGGCTCACCTACAGCCTACTTACCTATCTAGGGCCTAGTTACATCTATCTGGGGCCTGTCTACCAACCTAACCGGGACCTATCTACCTACCTCAGGCCTACATACCTACCTAGGGCCAAACTACTTACCTACTGCCTACCTACCTGAGGCCTAACTGCTGCTTATCTACCTGGAGCCTATCAACCTACCTAAGGCCTACCAATCTACCTAGGGCCTAAAAACCTATGTAACGAGGGTCTACCAAGCTACCTTGGGTCTACCAATCTAAATAGGGCCTACCAACCTTACAGGGGTCTATCTAGTTACCTAGGGCCCATCTACCTAATAGGTAATATGAATCTGAGGGGTAAAGGTCATAGCTGTAGCACAGTCTATAGGGGGTTAGTTCTCTGTTCCTCACCACCCCTCTTGGAGACTGTGTCTCTAAGCTATGGCCTGTACCCACTCTCCCACCAGTGGGAAGTTTGTACAGAAGTGAGGGACAGTGAGGGAGGTGCTTAAAAAGTGACGATTCTAAGATATTTGTGTCCAAATATACAGGGATGAGTGGTGGCCAGGAGAAGTCATCATGGTGCTCTGGACCAGATGCGGAAGAAAAGGCACATTGAACAACTCATCATAGAAACGTCACTTGTGAATCACAAGATATAACTGCACTGTAATCACTTACATGTCTGCAGAGCCTACAGAGTATACCCTGGTGCCTACCACTATATGGTCACTATATGGCAGTGATATAAAGTCTTCAGAGCCTGTGTACACTGTTATCTACCACTTTATGATCACTGTATGGTGGTAATATACAGTCTGCAGATTCTGAGTACATTAGTAACTACCACGATATGGTCACTGTATGGAGGTAACACAGTTGAAACCAGAAGTTTCCAAACACTGTATAAATAGATACATATGCATGTTTTTCTCACATGAAATCAGAATAAACCTTACCCATTTTAGGTCAATTAGGAACCAAAATTATTTACTGTATATTTGCCAAATGCCAGAATAATGAGAGAGAGAATTTTTTAAGGCATTTTTATTAATTTCTGCAAAGTCAAAAGTTTACATACATTTGATTAGTATTAGATAGCATTGCCCTTAAACTGTATGACTTGGGTCAAACGTTTTGGATATCCTTCCACAAAACATGCAAAAAAATGAAATAAAAACAAGTAGATTCTTTCCTTACTTTTGGGAATGATACTATGTAATGGAATACCATGGGCAATCTACGTTTTAATATCTTCTTGAGGTTGCTTCTGTTATTCTGCCAGTCAATGGAATAAATCATACAAATTAAAGACAAACTAGTGGTGCCTGTTTCTGTGTTCTCCAGTATGGCCGAGCAATTGGTAACATACAGTACATATCAAGGATCCTCCTGCTCAGAAATTGTTGTATATGTTCTGGTGCAGTTCATTAGTAAGGCTAGATTAATATCACATCTGATTGGCTGCCTTACATTACCATTCAGTAAATAGCTCCAAATGTTGACATAACCAGAGGAATGTGACCGCTGCAGCCAATCAGTGTCCTGCAGTGCTATCTTAACAATATTATGGACCCCCAGAGCACAGCAATGCAATGGGCCCTGCCCAAATACATCACATCCGACCATGCCCAAACATCAATACCGCTATATTGCCACTGTATGGAGGTAGTATACAGTCTGCAGAGCCTGTATACACGGGTATCTACCACTCTATGGACGCTGTATGGAGGTAGTATACAGTCTGCAGAGCATAGGTGTAACTTTAGGGGGGTACGGAGGGGACTGGTCCCCTCCACTTTTTTCTGAGTGGGGGACGGTCCTCCCCACTTTTTAGCCACTTCAATAAAAAAAAAATTCATATGAAAGCATGAGAATATGGTAAGTGGGGAGAGCAGAGCACAGAGCAGGAAGAAGTTAACCCTTTGTCTCCTATATTTTTGTGTATCTTGGGGGGGCAGATTAGGCGGCAGCCTCAAGTGTCAGTGCAGAGTGAGAGCAGCGCTGATTGGTAAAGCAGGAGTCAGCAGGGGCTGCTTCACCAATCAGAATGCTACTCACAGTCCAGCACACTTTGTATCTGGGGCTGTATCTTTCCCTCCCATTGTATACCACTTCCTCTATGCTCAGACCTCATCAGAGAAGAAAGGAAGCTCTTGCCGAATGCCAACTGCACCAGACTACAGGAGACATATAGGGAGGAGACAAGGGTGCTAGGCATTGTGTGTGCATGTGAGTAGGTTATGTACTGTATATTTGAGATGTGTATATACTGTACAGCCATGTGTCTAGCCATGTTACTTCTTCCCTGCACTCACGCGCTGGGGAAAATGAAAGTGAATGGCGCCGGCTCTGCAGCACTTTAGAAGTGTAGACAGGCCAGCGTGTACTTTTGAAACACCCGGCATATAGCAGAGTGCACAGTACACCCCTCTACCTGCGGTGTGAACATACCTTAAGGTTATATTCATGCAGAAGACATGAATGATGATTCTGGGGCAGATTCAATGCTGGATCTGTCTCAGAACCGGCGTCTAATCCGGCAGGAAACTGAGTTACATTATACCCTATGTAAAATCAGTCTTGGCGTTTAGATAACTGATTTTACTTGAGTATTTTTGCCCCGTAGTGGCAGTGCCTACCAATAATTATTCAATGTGTTTTATGCACTAAGGGATAGGAGGCAGAAATCTGCCGTGGGGAGCCTGGGTCGTTTGCTCATCGGAATTCTGTGTTTGCAAGTGGTGAATTTCCAACAAGCAAACGACAGTCAGTGCTGAAAAACCGTCATGTGAACCCACCCTAAGTATGTAGTATGTATATACACACACAATTTCTTGGGTACATTGTCTAATTTAGTTAGTCTCTGGGGTACAGAGTATAATGTAATCTCTGGGGTATGGTTTAATATAATCTCTGTTGTACAGTGTGTAATGTAATCTCTGGGGTACAGTGTGTAATATAATAATCTCTGGGATATTGTGTGTAATCTAATCTTTTGGGTGCAGTGGGTAATCTCTGGAGTACAGTGAGTAATGTAATCTCGGAGTTACAGGAGTAATGAATTATCGGGGATGGTTAATGTAATCTTGGGCCTACAGTAAGTATGTAAATCTCTGGGGTATGGTGTGTAATGTAATCTCTGGGGTACAGTGTATAATATAATCTCTGGGGTACAGTGTGTAATGTAATCTCTCGTGTATGGTGTAATGTAATCTCTGGGGTACAGTGAATAATGTAATTCATTTCTAGGGTTCAGTGTGTAATATAAAACATTTTTTGAGTACAGTGAATTATATTGTTTCATGAGTACAATGTGCAATTCATTTGTAAGGTGCAGTTACGAAATGTAACTTTTTATGTCTGCCATGTGTAATATAATGAATTTATGGTTGCAGTGAGTGATTTCATTTCTGGTGTATGGTATGCAATAAAATACATTTTGGGCTCTTTTATTTTTCTCATTCTGTTGTGTGTATGTCACGGCGCACGTTTCTGCTATCGAGAAACAAGGCGTTGTAGGGGTTAATCCCTCTAGCCAGTCGACACAACCAGGGAGAAGCATGGCTGAGGAGCATAGGATTGACAGCTCGGCTTCTAATCAGGTCAGAGGGTGTGTCGCACTGGCCAATAGGAGGGCCCGCGAGGCCACACCAATCAGCTGCTGGGGCGGTGTCACAGGTACATCATTTAAATCCTGCTCAGTTGTGTCTGACTTTGCTGTGAAAGGTTTCCCTTGCGTTTCCCCAGTTTTTGTGTTGTTGTGACTCTTGTTTTCTAGACCACGAGCCTTGCTCCTTGCTCGTTTCTGTCTGCTGATTCTGTACCGCGTTCACCTCCTGGTTTAGACACTTGGCTTGTCTTACGTTTTTTCTTGGTTTACGATTTGTGGACTTTGGTTGTACCCGTAGTTATCGACCGGACTGCTGACTTTGCGTTTCCCTGAAGGCCTGCACGTAGTAGAGTAGGGACTGTCGTTCAGTTGGGGTCTGACATTCTAGGGCAGCACACCAACGGATGGACCAGTGGGCTGGGTGGCAGTCAGGACCCACTGCAACTCCTCTGACGTGACATTTTCACAGGCCGTATATTACCGCTCCCCACGCACCATGAACCCCCCCCCCCCCATGACTGCACTGGGAGCAGCAGATGCAGGGACTAACAGGTGTCAAGATCTGCATGGAGGTACAGCCGCAGCAGGAGGCCACCCAGGGTGGGCTGTCCTCCCGCGCAAATCACTTCCCACTTTTGTGGATCCACTATTCAGTTACACGATAGGTTTTGGGTGACAGAAGGCCTTTCACTTACTTTTAAGGGAAGGATGTCGCTTGTATTTTTGACTCGCCTACGTTCCTCAGGTAATGAGGAAACAGGTAGTGGAATTGTCATCGTCCTTCTCCATGGGTCCCCCGGAATGGGCTTCTCCACTACCCCCAAATTCGCCTGATTATCTTCAGTACAATAGATTTCTTTGACTCTTGGGCTTCTCTTCGACGATCCTGATAGAGAGGCAGTGGCCCGAGACATCATCTCACCAACCCTTAAGGCAGGGTAAGATAACTGTAGAGGAATATGCCTCAGTAATTTCGTCGCTGGTGTGTTCCACGGGGTGGAACGACCAGCCCTCATGGTGCCAGTTAAGGGTAGGTCTGGCTGAACCATTTTAAGGATCATGTTGGTGGCTTACCCTACTCAGGGCACTTAGATGACGCTATCGCTTTGGCCGTTCGGCTTGACAGACGGTTTAGGGAGGAGACGTCGGGAACTGACCCTTTCCCCCGTTGCCCGCCCTTATACATTTCCCCGTTCTGCATACCACTCCCAGAAAAACGTAGTGCGGCGCTCCTTCCTGAGGAGACTTATGCAGCTAGGGGCCACTTCGGCAGGTGCCATCGGTGATATCGAGACCTCAGATCGCAATCCAGGGGCAGTGCTTCCAATATGGCGGAGAAGGGCTGTAGCATACGTGAGTGTCCCAAAAAAGAAGCACCTTGACGGAAAACTCCAGCGGCCTAGGTGGGCATCACGGGAAAGTCACATAGGCAAACATGGCATTTCATATTGTGTAAAAAAAGTTGTTGCTTCCTGTGAAAATTTCGTTTGTTACAGGGGTAATTCTGGGTGTGCTTTTGTGGATTCCAGGATATGCTTCCAATTTCGTGGAGCTTCATTCGCTAAGGCGTCTGGGCTTCCCTGAGGCCTTCTATCGGGTCCCATGAAGGTCTGTGGCCATTGATTTACCCGGCTGTTAAGGGACAACATTCTGTATTGCCACCCCAGACTCCATGATATGCTAGTTGGGTCTATACCATAAGAGAATTGTATATTGTTTATATTGGGAGGGCTTACCTGCTGATGGGGTTGCCATGGCATTCAGAGACACTATCTGTGATTGATTGGGAGTCTGGAGGAATTGATTAGGTGGGAAAGCTGTGTTTTGGACAAAATGTTCCCTATTGTTCTGGGTAATGTGGAATAGAGAGATTCCTGCCTTTATTCGTGTTTTGCTGAGGTGTTTTCTAAGACCCCTGTCTTAGGTTACCCACATTAGATCCTATGACTGTGCTATCGAACTGTTGCCGGGGGTGAAATTTTCCAAAAGGCAGGATTATTAATCTGTCGGGTCCAGAGAGAACCGCTATGAAGCAATGCATTGCACAGAGTTTACAAGAAGGGGTCACATCGGCCCTCGGTGTATTCCATGGGTGCAGGGTTCTTCTTTGTTAAGAAAAAAGATGGAAGTCCTCCGCCCATGCAATGATTATCAAGGAGCTCAATAAATAACCGTAAAGAACCAATACCCCTTACCTTTAATTCCACTGATCTGTTTAATCAAATCCAGGGGTCAAAATGGGTTCTCCTAGTTAGACTAAAGGGGCTTATATCACCTTAATCGTATCAAAAAAGGGATAAGTGGGGAGACGCATTTAATACCCCGGAGGGCCACATTTGAATATCTTGTTATGCTTTTGGGGTTATGTAATGCTCCCGTGGTCTTCCAGAAACTGGTAAACGATGTTTTCCGAGAATCAATTGGTCGTTGTATGGTCGTTTATCTGGTAAACATTTTAATTTACTCTCTAGGATGTCGTCACACGTTAAACACGTGCGGCAAAGTGTTGCAAATATTGAGGTTAATAGTTTGTTTGTTAAACTCGAGGAAATGTGTTTTTGGTGGTTCAGGAAGTTACCACCTTCTCCTTGGGATAGGTTCTGACCCCTAACTCGTTGTCGATCGGATCCTCGGGAAGGTTCACGGCGATTCTCGATTGGGTTTGTCACTTCCGCCCTCAAAGCCCTATACAGCGGTTCCCACGCTTTGCTAATATTATTATCTCGAAAATTCATCCGAAATTTTTCTGTCCTCGTTCGGCCACACTGACTTTATATGACTAAAAAAGGGGGGTGATATCGCAGGACATGGCAACCAGAGGCCGTATGAGGCTTTTGAAAGGCTTAAACAGTGCTTTTGTTCGCAGTGCTCAGTGTTGGTTCAAGCTGACCCTTACCAAAACCCTTTGTTTGTTGAGGGTAAAATACTTCTGAAGTTGGCAGCGGGGGCAGTCTAATCTCAGGGGTCGGCGCTTTGACTAATCTCGCCATGTGCCTTCTTTTCCCCGTACAATTATCCTCTGCTGAGAGGACACTATGATGTTGGGAAGAGAATTGTTGGCTAATCAAGTGGGTCTTCGAGGAATGGCCACACTTATCGAGGTGCCCAACACATCAAGTCAATGCAGTCACTCTATACTGATACATAAACCCTTTTTACCTTTTTACCTTTTAAGGAATGCTAAAACGTTGAACCCTCTGTTCAGGCACGTTGGGGATTGTTCTTTACTACGCTTGTTAACTTTGTCGACGCTACAGACTTGGATCTAAAAAAATGTGTAAAGCAGAGCGTTATATAGAGAGTCGCGGTTTGTGCCAGCCACTCTTCGGGAAGATCCCGGGTACCATTTTACCCTAAGGAGATGTGATTGTCTTCAGCCATGTCTCCCGATTTAGCACTGAGATTAAGACACACCAGGACATGAGACCTGCTAATTGTCCTGCTCTCTTGTGTCTTTGTCCCTACTCCAGTTTCGGCTTTTTATGATTAGTATAGGTAATTACATGATTCTGTATTATTCTGTACATCCGGGAGCATTGGCACAAAGTGGCTTATCTCACGCAATTAACTGGTGGGTGCATTGTATCTCGTGATGTGGAGGCCAAAGTGGCAAACCGTGTGACCATTTGTGCCCTCTTGGGCATAAGGGGGGATTACAGAAACTCGCCCTCTCTGGGGAACTTTGTCCTCTTCCCATAACCGAGCTTGCAATTGGACCCAGCTATTTCCATGGAATTTTTATGGACCGCGTGATCTGCCTACCTCTGAGGGTAAGACAGTAATTTGGGGTGGTAGTGGATCGCTTTGTAATATGTGATCATTTGGTTCCATTAAGTAGGTTTGCCGTCGTGCCTAAAAAGCTCGCTGAGCTTTTTCATGCAAACACTTTTGTAAAACTGCATGGGTTACCTGGAAGTATCGTTTCGCAGACAGAGGGGTCACAATTTGTTTCTGGGTTCTGGAGGTATCTAGCCTCTGTAAGGGACTCTGGGTATGTACCTATACCTTCTCCTCGGCCTTCCACCTGAGGAGCTAATGGGGCAGATGGAGAGGGTGAAACCCAAACAGGTTACGCAAAGCTTCGCTGTTTTGTGTCTGATCAGCAACGTAGATTGGGTTCAAATACTTACTTGTAGCGTGGAATTCGAGATTAATAATCAAGATAATAGTTCTTCTGGTGTTTCACTCGTTTTTCTGCGATTATGCGTTTTCACCCAAAGACATGCATCTTTATCCAGTGCTATTTCCTGATCACAAAGTGGGAAGGATGTTATCGTTAACGATCTGTGCACAGTTGGGACCAGAGGCGCCTCTGCTCGCTCTCAAGTGGTTGTTTTCTGTGGGAGATAAGGTTTGGTTGGTCCACCCGTATTCGCTCGCCTATACGGTGCCTTCCGCGTTAACTGCTCCACGATTTGTGTGCCCATATGTTGTGCGAGAAGTAGTTAACCCAGGTGACTCATATCGTCTGAGAGTTACCACCTTGCCCCCGGGTTTTTTATAATCTGTTTTTCATCGGTAATTATTAAATAGGTATATACCTTCTATGACTTCGCCTTTCTCATAAAACCCCATTCTCCTGTTAACGTGGAGGGTGAATTGGAAATACGAGGGTCGCTCACATCTTGGACTCCCTAGAGCTGCACAGAAAATTCTACAGTACTTTGTGCCACTTGGTTGGGGTGTTATTGTCCGTAGGAGAGGTCGTGGTGTTCCGGCCAGTTCGTCCACTGCGAGTCTCGTGATCAGGATTTCAGCGACTTCCCTTCGGACAAAACGCCAGCTAAAAGGGTGGGGGTACTGTCACGGCGCACGTTTCGATATGGAGGAACAAGGGCGTTGTGTTAGGGGTTAATCCCTCTAGCCAGTCGACAACACCCAGGGAGAAGCATGGTCTGTGGAGATAGGCATTGGACAGCTCGGCTTCTAAATCAGGTCAGAGGGTGTGTCGCACTATGGCACAATGGAGGCGCCCGGAGGCCACATGCCAATCAGTTGCTGGGGCGGTGTCCAAGGTGCTGTCATTTAAACCTGCTCAGTTGTGTACTGGGAAAGGTTTCCCACCTTGCGTTTCCCAGTTTTCTGTGTTGCTTTTTGACTCCTGTTTTCTAGACCCCGGCTTGTTTTACTCCTCGACTACGTTTCTGTCTGCTGATTCTTCTTACCGCGTTACCTCCTGGTTTCAGACCCTTGCGCTTGTCCTTGCGTTTTTATAATTGGTTTACGATTTGTGGCTTTCGTGTACCCGTACCGTTATCGACGCGGAACTGCTGTACTTTGCGTTTCCCTGACGGCCCTGCATGTAGTAGAGTAGGGACTGTCGTCCAGTTGGGGTCTGCCATCTAGGGCAGCACGCCAAGTAGGCAGGGAGAGTGGGCTGGGTGGCATTCAGGGCCAACTGCACCTCCTCTGATGTGACAGTTTAGAACATATTTGAGGGAGTAGTGGGGGGGGAAGGGAGGGGTGGAGTGAAATTTGCTGCATTGCACAACATCTTTTTTTTCCCCATTAGGGGGGAATATTTCGGGGGCGGTTGGGTTTCATTCCCCCCCAGAGTCGCTTTTTAGCCCAGCTGGTTATTCAGTAATTAGGAGCCACTCATAACCTTACGGATTTCATAAAAATGTTTGCCCTAAGGACTTTTGCCCGACCTGCTGGGGAGCTCAAAACGCTCCCTCAGACCTCCTAGCTGTGTTTCAGGGGGCCGCTTCTCTGCAGGGTGAGAAGGGGAGAGTTGAGTAGGGAGGGGACGTGAAAGGGAAGGAGAGTGAAGGAGGGAGGGAGGGATAGGGAAAAGGGGGGGTTGGGGGGGGGGGGGAAGGAAAAAGTTCCCCCACTTTTTTGAACCAAAGTTTTCTCCCAAGCACGCCCCATCCATTACTGCCTACCGGGTACCCCGCGACAAACTTGCTGTCAGCTCAGCGGTGGCTCCCTTTCCCATGGTTTTTTTAACATTGGTGTTTTTCAGGGAAAGCAACGTTAAAAACCTGATAATCAGGATCATCAGGTCAGACATCCAAATGACCGAGGAATCCTGGGCATGTTTCCCAGAGTCCTGTGACACACATTCACCACGTGGGGCCCCCAAACTTGTGGAGCCCCTGGGCAACTGCCTAGTGTGCCCAAGTGATAAGATGGCCCTGATATGCGGTTCTGAAGAGAATGAAGGTAAACAGGAGCCTGGGGACAACCAGCGCTGGAATGGAGGAGTGGAGGGAAGTGAGTATAGGCTTATTTTTCTTTTATTGTGCTGCAGTAGCAATTTTTTAAAAATTTCTATATGAACGGGAAACCCTTAAAAATATCCTGTTTTAAAATTTTCCCCTAGAGAAGTCCTTATGGCTACTTGGTTATTTTACGTAATAACAGTTGGTGCATTACAAATACTATGAGGTAATATTAACAAAAAGCAAACATATGACTTTACAGTGAGAACACTGTTGTCTGAAAAGTATATGACCATTCAGTATATGACCGTTGATTGACCCGACCGGGGAACACTCCAATGTGTATCAGGAGTGTGGGTGCAATTTGCCTTGGGCTGATTTACCTCAGGTTTGCAATGTTTTGTCATTCAAAGGAGGAAGAACTGAATGTCAGTGGAATAGCTGATGCTTACCTGTTTCTCAGTGTGTAGACCTGCATTCAGAGTAGACTTCACCCTCTAAGTATGAATACCAAAATTTTATCATACTTTGAATTGTTTTACACCATGATAATGTTTAAAATTGTGCCAAAAATAAATGCAAAATGTGAAACTAGGTCCAAATCTCTAATGTTCTAAATTTGCTGAAAAAATTCACCCCATTTTTGCTAAACTCTCAAAAAAGCCTTGTCTGCCACTGGTTTTTTAAAGCAGACTTTTTCCCGAATTTTTCCCTAAGAAGAGACATTAAGAAAAAAAAAAAATCAGAAAAGTGACCTACGAAGTGCAACATTTTTGCCCACATACAGCCGCCTAGCCATTTCTGTTGGACAACCCCATTTTTTAAAATTTAATACAAACAAACTAATACAAAGCGAACATCAGGCCTCCTAAAAATATAGAGCCAAGACAGCACTGGCCATGAGAACTAAGGGTAGGTTCACTTGGCTGAATGGTGGCGTATAGCGGCACGTACTGTGAGCGCTGCTATACACTGGGTGTTTTAGAATTACACACTGGGCAGTGCATACTTCTAAAACGCTCTGGGCGATATGTCCCATTAGGGCTGCGCCATTTGTTTAGGTGCAGTTTGCACCAAAAAACTGTTGACGCCCCATTATCTATATAAATGAATTTGGTACACCAAAATAGGGCTTTATCACCAGGACGACAAAAGAGGCGCTTCAAATATCCCAGCAAAAATTTTACATGGGGCTACTTTTATGCTATGTCCCCTAGTTTAGGTGTATCAAAAATACTATAAAACAACCCGGACACCACTTTTTGACAGATTCAACATTCAGGTCCACTAACACCATTTAATGCCCTAAAACTGGCATGACGGCTCTTTTGTGACATGTTGCCCTCTGTGCTGATGGGGAAAATGTCTGCTTATCATAGCACTCAATGAGTACTAATATTTTACCATAATTGCGGGCCATACTTTGGGCGCATTACAGCACAATTACAACCTGAAGTACGGAATTTCATTCTGGGGGGCCACCAGTGGAATTTAATTCTGGCGGTCCACCTTACAGCTTCTGTACATGCTTAATATACTCTGCCTCTTACTTTTTGCCTCTTTTTCTTTGCCTTTCCCAAGGATTTTTTGAAGTTTAAAAAAACTCCGGGCTTGCACAGGACTAGTTTGTGCGATTACGTTGGCCCATCGACATGGGTCGAGGGTCGATGTCGACCATCATCGACAAGATAGGATGGCGATGGAAAATGATGATGACCATTAAAGTCATGGGAGAGCAACAAAACCTTCATTCTTACAGCAAAACTGGGGTGGATATGCTTTAATTAAAATCCACAACAGTCAAAAAGGGAAAGTGTACTCTTAGGGAACACACTTAGGTTTAAAAGCCACAGAAAAAAAATCACAGACCATTTTAACCCTGTTTCACCACAGCATGACCCTTAAACCTGCATGACCCACAAAATTAAAAAAATGCCAGAACAGTAGATTTTAACCATCATTTTATTGACTGGACATTGAATATCCCTTCCTGGAACGCAGCTGAGCCCCAACCCGAAAGACCCCCAAAATTTAAAAAGTGCCGGGAAAAAGGAGTCTTTCAAAAACCCCCATTTTAGTTGAACTGGGAAATTTACTATCCCTGTCCTGGGCCACAGAATGAGCCCCAAACCTGCATGACCCCCAGATTTTGTGGCCGTGACTGGAGGGACGAGGGGGGTAAGACGCGGATACAGGTTTCATTAACCACTGAAGGACAGTTGGGGACGCTGTTCGTTACTGAATTACAGGGCCCCCACCCAGCGATGAAAGGGGGACTCCTGCAACGACATCCTGGATGCGTGTTGTCGCCAGCAGGAAGGGGCACCCTCTCTACCCCCTACCTCCATGTCCCACCCCCCTTTTGCTCGCTACCACCTGATTTCGCTCCATGTTCAAAATATAAAAATTTGAGAAGGTATGGAAAAGGGTTTTTTGGGAAAGTCTCTTATTTAAAAAACGGAAATCACAGCTTTCTCAAATCCTCAAAACAAAATTGCTATTCAATTTAAAATGAAAATAATCTATCAACAAAACTGGCCTGCGCCAAAAAATAAAAAAAAACTATCGAAATTATTCGATAATAAAGGTATTTTTGGCACCCCTTTCAATTCAGGTGGTGACTACAAAAATTTCGTATTCACATTTTAATCAAGTGCCTCAAAAAAAAAACTGTAGTGGGCCCAAAATGAAAAAAACGTATCTGTAAAGTATTCGATAATAAAAGGTATTTTTTGGCACCAATTTACACCCGGGTAACACACAATTGCTGGATTTAAATTTTTAAATGCAAGGTGGCTCATCCACAAATCTGGAAATGGGCAAAAATGCAAAAAACACGATCTTAATGTATTCGGATAAAAAAGGTATTTTTTGGGACCTATCAATTCCCTGTGTAACTACAAAAATGCTGGGTTCAAATTTAAATGCAGGTGGGTTTTTCAACAAATCTCGACGGGGCCCAAAAGTGAAAAAAACCACTTTATCGTAATGTTTTTGGGTTTAAAAAAAGGTTTTTTTTGGCACCTTAAATTTCCCACCTGTGGGGGACTAAAAAAATTTGAATATTCAAATTTAACTGAAAAAAGTGGGTCAAAACAAACAAAGCTGGCCGGGCCCCAAAAGTCAAAAAACACTATCTGAAATGTATTCGGATAATACAAGGTATTTTTGGGCCCCCTAATAAAAATTAAACCTTTTGGTGCTCAAAATTGCTCTTTTTCACTTTTAAAGTCCCAAAGGTCCCTCAATAAACAAAGCGGTAGTGCGCCAAATGAAAAAACCCCCCTTATCTAAAATTTTTTTCGGAAAATTAAAAGGGTTTTTTTTTGGGACCTAAAAACCTGTGCTGACTACAAAATTGTGGATTTAATTTTAACTGCAAGGTGGATATTTCAAAAAAGGGGGAAAGGGGCAAAATTTAAAAAAGAACACCTATTAAAAATGTATACGTTTAAAAAAAGGGGGTTTTTTTTTTTCCCACCTAACAAAAAGAGCCCCTGCATTATTTAAAAACGTGTGTACCCTTTAATTTTAAGCTGGGGGCGCCCAATACCCAGGAAAATTTTTTTCAATAAAAAAACCGTTAATAAAAAAACTAGGGCAATGTCTTCAATTAAGTTTTTGGTAAACCCTTTATCCATTTATTTTTTTTATAAGCTTGTCTGTGTTCGCCCACGGCCCCCCCCCCCCCGCTCCCCTCTGTGACTTTACAGCGGTAGATGCCCCCTTTTTAAAAATTCTTACCTAACTATTTTAAAACCCCTTCCAATTCTGATTAACTAATTTTTTAAGGATCACAGCAAATTTTGTGGGAGGTTTTTTCTGTGAAGAAATGGGATAAATTTCGCTAAAGGGGGTTGGGACACGGGCAGAGCGCACTCCTACTGCAAATGAGACGCTAAAGAACACTGAGGCTGAAAAAGGAAGGGCTGTTCTATTTTAAAAACAGAGGTCATGTAAATTTTTCCACCCAATCGAAAACCATACACATAACCCAGAGCCCGCACACACTTCTCACCCTGCTCTATTCTGTAATTTTATTTGCTGGCCGCCAAAATGGAAAAGGAAGCGCCGAAAAAGGCCGCCGGGTCTTTAAAATTATGCACAGATTTTTAAACCCAAATTATGCATGATTAAAAAATTTTTATTTTAAAAAAAAACTTTTGGCCCATTTTTTCCCTTTTTCGAAAAATAATCGCTCAACCCCTACTCAACCCACCTGGGATTGCCCCTGGGGTTTCCCCCGAGGGTCATCCGCGTTTTTGTTTTCCTTTCTATTTAAATGTTGAGAATTCATAGAATTGGTGCCATTACCTGTAACCTTTTTCACTATCCCCCAAAGACAACCTTCCCCTTTCACTGTCAAACCCTTTTTTTCTTTCTTTCTATTAAAATTTTTTATTCAAATTTTTATTTTTTTAGGCAAAATGCATCTCCCCGTGTTGGGGGATTAAAAATTTTTAAGGGAATTTTCACTTTGTTCCCCAATCCTCGATATTTTTAATGTAAAACAAAATATTTAGAAGGTACAGACCTTTGGTGCCATCTTTTGGATCCATGTAATTTAATCATACCCAATAAAGCCATGTTGGGCTTGGGCAAAACATTTGAACCTCTGGGACCGGTTAAAATGATGGTCTTGGTTTGGGAAATTTGGGGCCCTTTTCTTACTCCCCGGTAAATGGAGCTGATTGTGCATAAGTTCTTCTTTTCTCCAAAACCGGGCTTCTGTCCCTTTTTAGTAGCTCACCTCTCCCCAAAAAAAGTCCAGGCCCTTTTTTGCCCCCTTTAAAATTAAAGAAAGCACCTCCATCACCTAAAACAAAGGCATGTGACAAGATGTCTTGGGGGCGGGAGGGGGCCGTGGCCCTGACCAATCTCTAAAAATAGTTGAGCAAAAACCAGGCTCTAATTCATTTTTAATTAAACTGTTTAAAATGTTTTGCCCAAAACCCTTTGTTGTGGTGAGCCATGGGGGTGACAGCCATAGCTGACAACTTTCCTAGAAAATCTGTGAGACTCCAACAAAAAGTGGAGTCTTCCAAGACTCCCCCAAAAATTGGCAGATCTCCTGGGGTTCTTACTCCCCAAGTTCAAGTGAGCGTTGCAGAGATATACTCTAATTGTCTGCTTAGTAGCTTACTTTTAAAGTAAGTTTTCCCCCGCCAAACCCTTTAAAATTTTTTGCCGTTCAAAAACACAATTTCTTTTGTTTATCATCAGTACAAGTTTGACTCAAATCGTTCCCGATCAAAAGACAAACAGGGTTTAAAAACCGATCTTTTAAAAAATCTGGGTTTTTCCAAAATCCCCAAACCTAATTTTTTTTCCACTCCTTTCTTCCCTTTGGGAAAACCTGCCCAAAAACCGACTTTTAAAATTAACTAAAAGTAAAAAATTTTGGGGGTAGGGGTTATTTTTCCCAACCCGCAGGGATTTTTTTTAGGGGGGTCCCCCCATATCTCAGCTCCTCTCCTCTATCATTAACCCTTATATACAGAGCCAGCTTTTTTCCTCTATCAAAATAATCCCATTTATCCCCAAGCTCACTTCTCTCCCCCTAACATAAAAACCTTTTATAAACACAGAGCTCAGCTTCTCTCCCTTATCATTAACCCCATATAAACACAGAGCCCCAGCTTCCTCCCCCCCCATTTATATAACCCTAAATCACAGAGCCAGCTTCTCTCCTCTATCATTTTAATCCAAAATAACAAAAGAGCTCAGTCCTCTCCCCTAAACATATGACCCCATTATCACAAGCCCCAGCTTTCCCCTTCCTCTATTATATAACCCTATATATCACAAGCTTTCTTTCTCCTCTTTCATATAACCCTATATACAAAAGAGTTCAGGTCCTTTTTCCCCTATTTTTAATAAAACCCTATATTTTGACAGTGGGTTTAGCTTCTTCTTCTCTTCATATAACCCTAAAATATCACAGAGCTCAGCTTTCCCCTTTCCCTTTTCATTAACCCCTATTATCACAGAGCTCGTTTCTTCCTTATAAATAAAATTTTATGACGACTAGCTCCTCTCCTCTTTCTTTTAACCCAAATTATCAGGCTAACTTCCTCCCTCAAATCATATAACCCTTTATATCACAGAGCTCAGCCCCACTATCATTAACCTATATTCACAGAGCTTAGTTTCCTTCCTCTATCATAAAACTCTAAATATCACAGAGCTCACTCTCCCCCTTTATCTATCCCCCTTAATCCCAGAGTCAGTCCTCATATATAACCCTATTACCCCCAGACTCAGCCCTCCCCAAAACCCATATATCACAGAGTCACTCCTCCCTCTATCTTAAAACCCCAAATTTTTTCACAGAGCTCAGCTCTCCCCTTATCTTAACCCTATATCACAGAGCTCATCCTCTCACGATCATAAACCTTATATATCCCAGAGTTTTAGTTTTCTTCCTCTATACTCCCCCTTTATATCCCACAGTTTAGCTTTCTCCTCTATCACATAACCCTAATATCCCACAATTTAAAATTTTCTCTCCTCTACTATAACCATGATAAGGCTCTCGCCATGTACCACATCTTGTCCCCGATAGGGGGGATAAAAACCCCCTGAAGGTTCACTTTAAGGCAACAAATCGTTCTTTTTTGTCAACAAGACTGCAGATAGACATAAAGTTGTGAAATGCTTCTATATACAGATGGAGGTCCCTGCAGTATAAGGCACAGCTGTTCCTTCACCTCTGCTACGTGAGTCAGATGATTGCCTATAAGAAGAACTCCAAGGCTCCAACAGTCATTCCAAATCTCTTTATCTTTTTGTACCAGAAGTGGGGAGTCATTGGTGGACATCTCAAGCTCTTCCTCTATCTTGTCTGTTTCCCTTGTCAGTAATTAATTGCTTGCATGATGTTATTAACCTATATTGCCCAGATCTTAATTAGTTGAGGCAGTTGCTTCTTTTGGTCAAGTAGATTTGCATACAGAATGGCTGGACTGATGGCGCTCTCAAAGTCATTGAAAGTGTTTGCAAAACAAAATTCATTATAAAGAGTATTTTCAAAATCACTTAATTTACGGTAACGTACGTCCCGAACAGTCATGGACCACTGCACATCTTGTTTAAGCAAGAGGAACCAATTAGAGGAGTCATAATAAGGTGCTAAGTGATTACAGTCTGATGGGTGTCTACTTGTTAAATGGGCCTGTAAGGAACACATAGAGGTGCTTCATAGGGTATGTGTGTTGATCCAGAAACAAAATTTAAAAGTAAAGACGTGTCGGATCATGCTCACCTGAATAAATTGCAGAAAGTACACAGCAACCATGAAAGTTTTAGATCAGGCAGGTTTGCCGCCTACAGTCTGGTCTGATGCCACTGAAGTGGACGGATGGAAGAATCATTAAAGGGGATGCATCGCTTCATGAGTTCGGTTGTTTTCTTGTAGCTTCATTTTCTCAGTTCCTCAAATCCAGGGGCGTTTCTTCCCCTCCCAGCTGGGTGTTTCTTAACTGAAGGGGGATGACATCATCCCCCCTTCATTGTTCATGCTCGCTCCCAAGTCAGTATGTTTGTTTGAGATCAGTGGGAGGGGATAGCACATCCCTGCTTTCCCCCCCCCCCCTCTCTGTCTGTCCACATGTCACTGTGTCGTTCCTCTCCCTATGCAGGCTTATTTTGTAAGAGCTGTTTGTTTACATAGCACAGGCTGGCATTCATTATAGACAGTCTTCTATGAACTCAGAGCACTGATCTCTTCTCCTTTCACAGCTGGAGGTTTGTTACAGTTGAATCCAGTCTTCTATGAACTCATCCAGAGCACCACAGATCTGTCTCCTTTCTATGTTTACACGCAGGAGCATTAGACACTGAGGACAATTCTGCCATTTTCTGATTGTAGAAACAGCTGCAGTGTTACTGTGCAGCTCCTGGCTGTGCAGAATAAAATGTTGCCGGCCCCTTATTCTGAGTGAGAGGCAGGAATGCTCGCTCCCGTGAATACAACCAGGGTGGGGTGGGGGGGGGGGGGGTGAACAGAATGTAAATTAGTAGAGCTGTCAGCCAATGAAATGCAAGGAGGTGGAATCCGACTGGCACTGGGGAACAGTGTGTACACAAAACGAAGATAAGGGAGATAAGTGAAAACAAGACAGCTTTGCTAATGACAGCCCATTGCAAAGTTGCTTGTTTTCACTGTCCCCTTATTCGGAAGACCATTTAATGTAATGATACAATCCCTTTAAGAAATGGAAAAAGTGTATTATACAGTCCTCTTTTCTGTGGTGCTCCCCTCCACTTACATCATTCAGATTAGGCCAAAGGGGTCTGGAGTATTTGTAAAGTTACATAGTTACATAGTTAGTACGGTTGAAAGAAGACACGTGTCCATCAAGTTCAACCAAGGGTGGGGAAAATGTGGGTGAGGGAGAGAGACATGGACTTTAAGCCCAGCCTCTCCACTGGTTACTTACCTTGAAACCCACAAGGCATGAACCAATCTGCTCCAGTGGAGACCATATCTCTGACCCCAGACCCTCCACCAGCCAGATCCAGAATATTACATGGCTACATACGCATTAATATTCTTTAGTCCAGGTAGGTATCTAAGCCTTTCTTGAAACTCTCTACAGTTCCTGCTGTGACCAGCTCCTCAGGCAGCTATTCCACAGATTCACAGTTCTTACAGTGAAGAACGCTCTTCTCCTCTGGAGATTGAATCCTTTTTTCTCTAGTCGAAGTGACTTAAAAGTGACTTTATTTAGTGTACAGACTAAGTCATTTTAAGGCTGTGTCAGCATCATTATTAGTGTTGCTCTTTGTATTAAATTTGCATTCAATTTATGTTCAATTGCTATCCAAGCAGTTCAATTGGGGTTGGCTGGAATAAAATTTGGGCAAAAAACACCAGATAATTGACCCTAATCCTAAATTGGGTTCAGGATTAGGGCTTTTTACTGGCTTTCAAGGGTCAATTTACCATTCCTTGATCAGGGTCATAGCCATAGGGGGTCTGCCCTGCAGCTTGAGGGAGCCCAAAAGCCCTACTGCCCCATACGGAGATACCAGCATTGTAAGTAGCACATTGTAACTGGGGTCCCATTTCACTTTTTGCACTAGGGCAAGTTATGCCTCTGTCCTTGATGCCGCCTTGCTTTTGGTTTGGTGTCATTTCATCGTTCATCATTCAAGGTGCGTCTTCACTTCTGGTCAATATTGTTAACGACGTCAATCAGAAGTGACACAGCGCCTGGAGTGACAAGGTCAATCAAAAGTGAGGTCACTCCAGGAGAGATCAAATGACATCAGACTAGAAGTTAGGCCACACTGGAAGCGATGAGGTGATGTCGGACTGGTAGTAAGGCCACACAGGGGGCGAGGAGAGATTGGGGGAATGGCAAATTAACTTCTAAAAGTCCCTAAGCCTGGCTTAGAGATAGTTTTAGGTTTAGGGCTGGAGAAAATGTTTGGGTTTGGGATGTCCTAAACCTGAATTTGTTTTACAAGTTTGGTCAAACCACTTTCAAACTGAACATTGACCGATTCTTCATCAGAGAGAATATATGTCCTAAATGTTTATACCCTACAGTTGGGATATGATGTCTAATGAGCTCATACTTTAACTGGTTGTCGAGGGCACTGTTTAAAATCCTTTCATTTTTTTATCCACTAAATTCTGTATACAAGTATCAACTATGCTGCAAGGGGGTTCCCAGCCCTACACACCAAAAACATACCACGTTAGTATGGAATCTAGTTTGAGAGCCCAGTTGGGGACGTGATTGATTGATGTTGGTTTCGTAAAAGGCTGATGAATATTCCAGCACTATCCAAATTAGTTAAATAAATAGAGTTTAAAACTCACTTCTGATTTTAATTGTGATTGAGATTCATATTGGTAATGGCATCACATCAAATACAAACCAACTAGACTGAACTATATTTTCAAGTTCTTGCTTCCTTCCAGAAATTTTTTTGTGATCCTGGAAAGCATATGATTTCTTTAAAACAACCCCTCTATTTTTTGGGGGTCAAATTAATGCCCGGGGGAGGGATAAAAAAACCCAGGGGGTGTTTTAAGCTGTCACAGTTCGTCCTTTAAAAAAAAAAATAATTTCCAGGTGCGAAATTCATTTTTTAAAAGTGAAGCTTTTCCCGGCGTAGAATCAGCAACGAATTTCCGGAAGATGATCAAGTTGTACAAAGCTTCGTCCAATTTACAAACTGCATCTTTTCCTCTGTTTGAAATTTGTCACCCCCAAATTTCCCATCCTATTTATTGGGTGATGAACTAGAAGTCGTAAGCAAGTCATTAAGTTCAAGATATTTTCATATGTGTTGATCCAATAGACAAAACAATCCAATTGCCTCCAATTTCCTCGTGTTGGATGAAAACAATTCCTTCTTGACTCCAATATGGCAAACTACTAAATCTCCGGATAAATATTCTCAAACTCAATACAGATAAAATGCAAATTTTGTCTTACAAAAAGGCATCTTTTTGTTTTTGGGCTGGTTCAATATCCAGTTTTATAGATGCAGTTTTGAAGCCAAACTGATGACAACATTTATTGAGGAGAAGGACCAGTCTTTCCTTAAAGGGAATGTGTTATCAGAAAATGGCCTATTATTAAACTCATGTTTTTATGTTAAACACATTTTTAAAGAATTTTGGGTTAAGTTTTTTACATTTTTCATCACTATGAATATTTTTTAATGATCTTGAAATCCTGCAGTATTCACTTTTGCCATAAACTAATTATGTTGATATTCCCGTTCTGAGAGAAAACTTTTAGCAGTCTAATCCTAAGAAAAGGGGAATCAGTGGAAAGTGACATCAATGTGTTAGATAACACAGGATCCAAAATTTTCATATAAGAAGTCACAGTCCTCTTCCATCTTCCTGCACTGTGATTTCTTTCAAAGGGTCAAGAGCATCCCTGGAAACTTCTTCAGAAGAATGGTTTCTGCCCTGTTACAGGCCCCCTATTCCATGAAGCTGCTGTAAAGCATCTCTCTAAATGATAGTAAAAGAAGCCTAAGCAAGTTGGCTGCCCCCATAATCATATAAAAAAAATAGAAATAAAAAAATCTACAATCAGAAAATAAAAACAACTAAGAAGAAAATAATATGTATCAGTATTTTCCCTGCTTTAAAAGGGTAGAGAAATTGGACCTCGGCTGTAAAACCCCCTATCAAAATTCCCCTTTCCCAAAAAAAAATTTTTGCAGTTTTGGGGGTTCAGACTTTAAAACACCCTCCAAACCCTTACAGAGTTATATTCTAAATAGTGGTTGGTTTGGTGAAAATTATATGAGTGGAGAAAACTTAATTTTTTGCGGGGTTTGGGGGTCAGTTTGAATAAACACTGTTTCCCAAAAATTTTTAAAAAAAGAAAAAATTTTAAATAGTGATTTGG
This sequence comes from Phyllomedusa bahiana, assembly GCA_025379985.1. Taxonomy (NCBI): domain Eukaryota; kingdom Metazoa; phylum Chordata; class Amphibia; order Anura; family Hylidae; genus Phyllomedusa; species Phyllomedusa bahiana. The sequence goes on from JAODAL010038591.1 coordinate 36,958, forward strand.
TTTGGGGAAAAATTTTATAGTGGAGAAAAGTAATTTTTGGGGTTTTGGGGGGGAAATACCTTTCAAATATACCAGTGTTATTGTCATAAGATATATATCCAGGAAATAGAGTTTTCGTTGAAAAAAATTTATCAATGCCAAAAAAAGTGTAATATTGCCCTTAATGCTAAAATTAGCAGTGCTTTTTGTGATCCCACATATATATTAAATTCTCTCTTTTTTTTACATATATCTTTGTCCGCGCAAGCTAAACATTTAGCTTTTGAACATGGGGGGAAAATAGAGATGATAAGCGAGAAAGGATGGGTGTAGGAAGTGGAGATGAGGTAGAGACAAGGCACCCCTTCCAGTGCTTGGGAAAACACACAAGTGGCCATCAAGTGCAGGCCATCAGCCTGTATCGCTTGCTCATTTTTATGTGTGTTTCTTATGAACAGCGCCCCATTTGTTTTTCAGTTTTTATCAGACCCTGCTCCGGGGTTTTTTACTTTCTTTTTTCATCCGGCCATAAATTTATATATCATCAGCCCAACCGAAGCAAACAAGGCAATGCCCCACAAGAAAATATCAGATCCCCCAAAGAAATCCATATTCTGAAGAGCTCTTTGATCCACAATCAGTTGGGGGTAAGAAGGCTTTTAAAAAAGATCAAGGGGCCAAAGAATGATTTTTCTGTTTGAAGCCCAATCACTGATCCCCTCAAATGGGGAGAAGGAAACTGGTCTGTGGGCAGAAACCCGAGCGGTCACAATTCCTGCAGTGCTGTGGCTTTAGCCCACAGTAAAGATGTAGACTGTGGGGAAAGGGGGAAGTCACCCATGATGATATGAATTGCGGATCCAATGTGGTTTTTTGAGCGACGGGTAAGCGCATCATCTGGAGGGGGGGAGGATAGGGATTTTTCATTGGGGCCGGCCTCAAAAAGGGGAGAGGGCGGTCGCTTCCAAGCCCAAAGGTCCTCTGTGGATGTCCCGGAGCAGCATGAAAAGCCCCATCACCAGTCCCAGATACTGTCGGCCGTTCCCACCACCACAACACAGCCACCCCTTTCCCCCTTCCCCCAGTGTGACCTGCATCATACGAAGTCACCCAGCAGCCGCCTTTGTGTACCAGATGTGGGGCAAAAGAAACGCTTTTCCCCAAAACCCACCCCAGAGCCAAAAGCCTAATGTCGGCTTGCCAGGTGTTGCCCTTGGAAATGTTGCCTTTTTCCCCCGGTAGACACAGCTGGGAACGGAAGGGGCCCTTTTTTCACCAAAAAGCTTCCCTCCCCTGGCCCCCCCAGGTTGCAGAAAAATCTCCAGGTGGGGCTGAATCTATGCCCCCAAACCATTTAAATCAGACACATGGTCTACAGTCAAACACGGCCCAAAGGGATTTTAAATTTACTGACTTTTCTCACTGGGGGAGTTTGGTGGAGAAGTGCCTCTGGTTGGGTCTCGGCCCACATCTTTAAAACGTGGGTGGAGCAGGTCCAGATCCCCAAACCCCGAAGGTAGCATTGTGAGGGGTTTAAGCTATTGGTACATTGTGCATCAATAAGCTAAAGTTTGTTTATAAGAAAAAACCAAAACTTTCCTCCTTATAAGACCATACAGAATCCATACATCCATTTTAGGCAATGACTGTGCAGTATTTAGGGAGTCAGATAACACGATTCCCCCATATTTCATCCTCAAAAAAGCAACTGGTTTCGACTACATGTCCCAAGAAGCATTGGTATACAACCAGAAACTTCATCTGCCGGGAACACTTTTTAACCAATAAAGAACTCATGCTCAACCCCTCCCTATGGACTGTCCCCTGCGCTGCGCCCAGCCCCTTTTTCTACCGCATAAATATGTGTGCCGTGAAAAAAAGTAGGTAGTCTGGGTAAATTTAACCGAACAAAGGTCTGACTCTTTTTTCAAAGGCCGGCCCGTGCATAGACTTGATTTGGGTACCGGGGTTGGGGGAAAAGGAGACCCCTTGCCTTTACGACCCGGGAATTTTGGCACCCCCCGATGGAAACGTGGAAAAACAGGTCCGGCCCCCCGGAGACCCGACGAACGGGCGCGAGTGGGAAAAAACCCTAACATCAA
>JAODAL010038592.1:0-39037 GCA_025379985.1 Phyllomedusa bahiana
TGGGTAACAATGGGGGAAAATACCTGCAACAAGGGACATCTACCCGGCAACAAAGGGGGGGCTACCTGCAACAATGGGGGCACGTCCCGGGAACAATGGGGGATCTACCTGGCAACAATGGGGGCCCCTACCTGGGAACAAGGGGGATCTACCTGGCAACAAGGAGGAAAATACCTGCAACAGAGGGGGACTACCGCAACAGAGGGGACTACCCGGCTAACAAGGGGGACTACCCGGGGAAAAAGGGGGGCTACTGCAACAAAAAGGGGACTACCGGCTAACAATGGGGGCACACCGCAACAAGGGCCTCCTTGGGAACAAGGGATACCTGCTAACAAAGGGGGACACCTCAACAAGGGGGCCCACCTGGCCCCAGAGGGGGCAAACCTGGGAACAGAGGGGGACACCCGGCAAAATGGGGGGCCCACCGGGAACAAAGGGGGGACACCTGGGTAACAATGGGGGCACTACCTGACAACAAGGGGCACTACCTGCAACAAGGGGGAACCTGGCTACAATGAGGGCCCACTGGGAACAAGGGGGCACTAACCTGCAACAAGGGGGGACTACCTGGGAAAAAGGGGGACACCCGGCAAAAATGGGGCACACCCCGGGAACAATGGGGGAATACCGGGAACAATGGGGGGACTACCTCAAACAATGGGGGCACTACCTGGGCAAAAAAAAAATGGGGCACTACCGCAAACAAAGGGGGGACTATCTGGGTAAAAATGGGGCACATCTGGCTAACAATGGGGGGACCACCTGCTAACTAAGGGGGGACCTCCTTTCTAACAAAGGGGGGGATCTACCGCACAAATTTGGCTCACCTGGGTACAAAAGGCATCTATTTGGCACAAGGGGCATCACCGGGCCCTTTAAGGGGGACTACCTGCTTTTGGGGGCTACAAACCTGCTATAAGGGGACTACCTGGGTTTCCTTTCCCAAAACCTTATGCATTAGGGGGATGGGGTTTGGGTTTTAAGGGGGGAAAAATACCCACTAATATCTCCTCTTTTTTATTTTCAAAATTGGGAAATAAAATGATTTTTTTGTCAAACTAAAAAACTTTGAGATTCTTTTTTCAAAATTTTTTGATAAAAGTTTTTTTTAAAAAGCTGCCCAGATTTCAACGGATCTCAGTGGGCATCCACCTTCTTTACCTCTCAACGACCAATCGCCTCTCACGGGGTCAACCGACCCCCTTTATCCGAGAGAAAAAAATAAAACCACCAACCCTGAAACGCCCTCTTAGACAGCCGGGAAGTGGGCGGGGACAGAAACCCCAAAAAGGGAAGCACCCTTCCTTCCCTATATTAAAAATAAAGTACCCCAAGTATAACGAGTTTCACCAAAAGCTTTTCTAAAAAACGTATGCAAACCTGGGTGCCACGGGCAGGGCTGCACACACATATATATATATATATATATATATAATATAAATACATGACAACCACACCACTACCAGGGGCACACACGCAAAAAAAAGGGCAATGCCCCTTTTAAGTGCATTTTGTTTCATGCAAGTAAACCTGACGCCAGTTTTTTTGAGGGGTTTTTGACTTTCAGGCGCATTTTAAAACGATTTAATGCCCAAAAAAACTATTCAAATACAAACGGAATTAAACGGAACTTTACCGAAAAACATAAAATGTTCGTTCGAATTCAAAAATCGTGAATTTCGACTCGAACTTAAAAAAGGTTGGATCAACACTAGTCTAATACAAATTTTTAAGGTAGTGCCATAATTATGGGGTTTCCTCTTTAAAAAAGCATAACCCCGGCTGCTCCTCAACTTAGCTTAAACGTACACACCTCATAAAATATGAGAAACAAATTGTTTTTAAAACTTAATTTTTTGTTATAAAACACCAAATTATTTAATATATAAAAATTTAAACACATTTTAAAAATGAAAAATATATGTTTAATTTATTTTTATCATTCAACATTAAAAAGGTTTTCCTTTCTACAAAGATTTGCTTTTAACATGTGGGGAATGGTAAATCAAGACTTTTTCCAAGTACATTCCTTTTTTGTTTTTTCCCCTGTCAGGAGATAAAGAATTTTATCGGGCTCTATTACAGACAGTTTCTGTACATATACCTTTTTCTGACTTACATAAAAATTTGACTTAAGAACAAACCTACAGTCCCTTTTCTGTTCGTAACCTGGGGACTGCCTGTAATGAGAAACGGTGCCGTGCACCGTTTCTCACTCCGATCAGCACACCCGCTGCGAGTTCACAGACTGACGATCGGTTGACATGGCGGCTGGAAGCATGTTTCCTGTTTCACTACTTCAAGCCCTAGGCAAGAAGTAGTAAGACCGCCATCTTTGTAGACCCTATTGCAGAGGTCTGCAACCTCGGCTCTCCAGCTGTTGGGAAACTACAACTCCCAATCTATATCAGTGGGAGATGTAGTTTCCCAATAACTGCAGAGCCGACGATGTCTAAACAATGCTATAGACTGTACAAATGATTGTGCCTCCTAGTGGTCAAGTACTTTAGGGGGAAAAAAAAACCTTCGCCATTTCACAAATAAAAATAAATACATATTAAAAGCGCTACACAAAATTGGTTTGGCCGTATCCAGTCTATTAAAATATAACATCATTTATCCTGTACGGTGAACACCGGAGAAGAAAAAAAATCCAAACAACAAAATTGTGGTTTTTGGTAGTCTCCTGTCGCCTAAAAATTGGAATAAAAGTGATCAAAAAAAGCTGCATCTGTTCCAAAATGATACCAATGAGAAGAAAACCTCAGTTCGCAAAAATTGCCCCCCACTCAGGTCAATGGGTGGAAGTACAATTAAGTTATTAGTCGCAGAAAATGGCGTATAAATGGCGCATACATTTCAAAAATAGAAAATTTCGATTTTGTTTCTACAGTACTATAACATAAAGAAAACCTGACATATTTGGAATTTCCAGAATCAATTCAACCTGCAGAATACATATAACATTGTCGGTACTGGAGAATGAACTCCTTAACCCCTTAAGCCGAACGCCTGAAAAGTAGTTAATGACCAGAACATTTTTTTAGTTTTTGCCTCCTTGCGTTTCAACAGTTGTAACTTTTAAATTTTTTCAGTGACGCAGTTGTATGAGGCCTCGTTTTATTCGAGACAAGTTGTACTTTATGGGGGAATAGTTTAAGTTCACTTAGAAATTATTGCAGATTTTATTATTTTTATTTATTTATTTATTATTTTTCTTACACCATTCACATTTCACACTTAATAACTTGTTAGATTAATTCTACAGGTTATCACGGTCGTGTGGATACCTAATATGTGTAGGTTTTTTGTGTGTGTTATTTATTCAAAATTATTTTTTTATATTATTTTATATTTTTATTTTTTTTACACTTTTTGTGGTTTTTTTCTTTTTTTTTTAAATCCCCTGAAGGGAGAACTGTTTTACTTTTTTTTTTTTTTTTACACTTGGTAATGTATTAGCATATTCATATATGCTAATACATTCTAATCTGTGTCAGTCTGACACAGGCAGTGATTATGACAGTACACAGTGCGTCCTGGTCACTGGCTTCATGCACAGACAGCTCTGGGGCCACTCTAGGTCCCCAGGGCTGACTGTGCAGCCGTTCCCTGGGCTCTGTTGGGTCACCGGGTGTTCTGATCACCCAACAGAGCAGGGGAACCCTTTGATTGCGCGCGGTAACGCACCGCTGCAATCAAAGGGTTAAAGGAACGGGTTGTGGAGGTTTCCTCCGCTCCCTGGTGCACGCAGGAGATACTCTGGGATTGGGGCTGTGTAGTAAAGCCCCGATCCCAGCGCAGCTGCGGCGCTGCGCGCCGCAAACTCTGATGTCTGCAGCGACGCCAAAAGACATCGCTGCAGACGAACGACCTGCACCAGCTGACGCCAAAAGACGGTGCGCGGTCGTTAAGGGGTTAAAGGGGTTTTGCCAAGAAGTGGTTTGCTCACCTAACAGACTGATGCTGTCCTCTAAAGTCTTGAAAAAAAGGGGCATTGTGTTTCTGTGTTTAAAAACAACAAGTACCTCCTCTGTGATGTCATCGCTCCACCTCCCATGCACGCTCCTGATACTCAGTCTCTGTAGTTGAGCAAACATGTCATACAGGTTTTGTGTTATCCTTTTTATCTGCTCAGGAGAAAAAATTAGATCCAGGCAGGCAGCCTTCACTGACTAGGAGAGACAGAGCTGTAATGTAATTATATAAGTAAACAGGGAGCTGCTGCAGGGGGAGGGAGAAGGGTTGAGCACAGAGCAAGGAGCTGACTGATAATTAGATTAGAACCAGAGGATTCTCTATACAGCAGACATGTGCTCATGCACTGCTCTCCCCCTCCCTTCAAAGCTGGTTCATGTGCCCTGACATCAGATAAGAAGTGCAAACAACGCAAGTGTGACCAGGAGTTTGCCAGATCAGCTCCTGGTCTTAGCTAATGTAAACTGTCAGGAAACAAAGGGCATGTAAGTCAGGCTGCAGCTCTCACAGGCTTCAATTTTTTAATCACATATATTTAGAAAAGTGATTAAATACCCATTTTAGAGGATCCCACGTCAACATTACATCGTGGCAAAACCCCTTTAAAAGCAAATTCCCTGCAAACATGGCTTTTCACAAAGATGTTTTTTAAAATTTACTGAACTTTGAATTTTTTTTGCAGTTTTCCAGTATATTCTGTGGTATAATCAATGACACCAAATGTGTCAAGCAAAAAAAAAAATGCTCTGACCTTAAGGGGTTAACGATCGCACATGTTGCAATATAGAAAAAATGTCAGTGCACCATATACACAACAGATATGGGTTTTGCAAGCAAACAAATTACAGATCTGAAAGCACTGGTCCCCTAATCTAATGATCTTATCACATTCCAAAAAAAAAGAAGAAATCTCAAGTATTACATTGGCCACATCTCTGATTTCCAGTGGGTAATTCACGAGTTAAGCTGTTGGTCTCTGTACAGTGTATTCCAACAAAACACCCCTTTAGTAATAAATCTTTTATATTCTGACACCGCTTGAAAGCAATGATAAGTGCTACTTTTTCGGGCAACTGATCTTCCGCTACTGTGTGCCAGTTTTTGGAAATAGCTGTTTTTAGGACTTCATTCATGAGGCCAAGTGTAAAAGAAAATATAAGGCGTCGATTATTGCCCCGTCGCTTCTTTCTATTTTTAGGACCTTAGCGTAATTGCGCGCGATCCATTTTAGATGTTTTTTTCCCTAGAGCTTGATTAATTACATTGTGCTATACCGACGATCACACCAGAAAAGTAACTCTAAATTATAAAAAAAAAAAAATTAGAAAAATATTTATACAAATTAAAAAAATCTTAAATGTATTAAACATATGGCACAACAAACATGGAGGGGTACAGGCAGTAAAAATGGGAATCATCAGTCATATAGATTTCATAAAAAATAAAAATCAAATGATATCAAACAAAACATATAAATCTATCCAATGAATATACCCTGATTGGGTGTGAATCAAATTATAAATTCTGAAAAAATTATATATAAAGTGCTCAGTGCAAAGCATGTTTATATAAATATATATATAAAATATATATATATTATAAATATAACTATATATATATATATGTGTGTGTGTGTGTATTATTTTATAAAATATATATAATAAAATATATTTTATATATATAAATAGTTTTTGCAGGGTTTGCACTTTTCTTGAGTATGTGCAAAACCTTATGAATTACATATTCACTTAAATATATTGATTGGGTATTGCCTTGGAGTGATTCATTTATATATGTACATATTTATATACCTTAAATATATATGACTTTGCACTGAGCACTTTATATATACTTATAATTTGATTCGCACCCAATCATGGTATATTCATTGGATAGATTTATAGGTTTTGTTTGATATCATGTGATTTCTATTTTTTATGAAATCTATATTACTGATTATTCCCATTTTGACTGCCTGTACCCCTCCATGTTTATTGTGCCATATTTTTTATACATTTTTTTTTCATTTATATAAAATATTTTTCCAATAAAAATGATTTTTTTTTTATAATTTAGAGCTACTTTTCTGCTGTGATCGTCGGTATGGTTCTGATACTTATGGTTGATCCAGCTTATTCCTTAGTTTGCTATAGTGTAAAATAATTACATTGTGCGTATGGTGTCTTGTTGTTTCCTTGCCACAGGGCACCACCTATTGTGCACACAGGTATCTGCCCAGGGGTTGTCCAGTTTGGCTCGTGTTTTGGAGTGCCATCGGATTTCTGCTTTTAATGATACAGTGGTGCCTTGGTAGAAGTCATTAATTCGTTGCAGATCCTTGGATTTATACCAAACTGGATTTATAATTAATCCTACTACTCATGTTCTCCAAAGGGAGCCTGGATGAAGCTGTAATGGTATATTCACACAGTGTATTTGCGGGGCGTGCTTCGGGGTGTAATCATAGCATTGGTCGAGTGCTATGATTTTCAGACATATTCCCCGCTAAGTACTGAGCGGCAGGAGAAAGACGTGAAATGTCAAAGTCAACGTCAATGGGAGCGTTGTGGGCAGCATGCTCCGGCCAGCGCGTACTTTCAAACAGTAGGCGTATATTGGCGTGCAGAGGTGCGCAGAGCTATACGCACCCTAATAGCGGGGAGTATGAGCTGTAGAGGGTTGAAGGGTGGGCGGTCTGGGGGGGGCGAGAGAGGGTATACCAGGGCTCCCAAACCACATCATAAAACACTGTTTTCTTTTTTTTGGGAAAGGGGGCGGGGGTACCCGGGAGTCTTTCCCAAGGGGAAAGCCGGGAAGGGGATGGAGGATCAGGGGTAAAGATTTAGGGGACAATGGTATAGAGGGGCAGCAATTGTGGAGGACTTTATTTTTGTTGAAAAAAAGTAGCCACGTGGGGTGTCTGTGTGCGGCCGGGGCAGCGCTCACCTCCCGGAAACAACAGGTTGGGTGAATCCTTGTCCCCCGTTTTGAGAAACCCGGGCTGAAAGTTGAGCCAAAAAAACAAAAACCTTTTTCGGGTCCAAACAGGAAAATTTTAAAAAAGTTTTGGGCTTACACCAAGGTACCCCTGTATTTTTAAAGTAGGTTTTCCCACACAACTGTTTGTAACCCGTAGAATTAGTTAACAGTTTTTTTTAGGGGGGTGGAACTTTAATGGTGGGAAAAAAATAAAAAAAATGTTTTTATATCCTTTCCCCAAAACTGGTTTTTTTTTTAATTTAAAATTTACAGTAAATTTAAAATGTACCCCCCCAAAATACACAGAAAAAAAAATCACAAAAATTTCCAGCCATTTAAAACACAGCCTCCTACACCTGTGGCAAGACAATTTTAAAAGTTTAACTGCAAAAAAACACAGAGATCTTTTATGTTAAAGTTTGCAAAAAACAAATCCTTTGCAAAATTTTTGTCCATTAAAAAAGGTCCCACCTATTCCTAGATATCCCCTCTTGTATGGGCTGCATCAAACCCTCAGGGCGCATAGCTACAAAACCCGTTTTAATCTATCCTGAAAGGCTGCCAGCACGGTTGCAAAAGTACAGACCTGTTCCACTCTCCCCGATAGGGTGCCAGCCCGGGGCAACGCTAGGCGTTTTATTCGGGGGGGGGGCCCCGAATAAAAACCCCCTGTGCCCCCCAACCTCCCCGGGGTCCCAGGCCGCTGCCATGGGGCCCGGAACAAAAGACTGGCCTTGCCACCCCTTTTGCTGCATGGGGCGTCCGGGTTGGGAAAAACATACACCCCAGGGGTTCCCCGGGGGAGTAAGGGGCGGGCCCCTGCCCCCAGACAGTGTAGGGGCCGTCCCCCGGGTCCGAAAACAGCGGGGCCTCCGGGGGGCCTCCCCTTTGCGCTGAGGGCCCGGCGCGGCCCCTTTCGGTCCCTTTCGCGGCCGTTTAATTTACCCCTAAAACCCCGCCGGCCGCCTGTCCTCGGGGGACAGGCGCGTCACAGGGGGGGTGCGCCCCCGAGGAGCTGCCGGGGAGCGCCCAAGGACGAAGAGGACAGAGCGCGCTCGGCCGGGGAGGGTTGGCTTAAAGGGGGGAGTTTTTTAAAGTTTTTATTTTTTTAGCGTTTACCCCCCGCCTCGGTGCCCCTATTTTACTGCCTGTGTCCCCAATTTGAATTGGATTGGTTGGGGCCCCAAATTTTTTAAAATGCCCCGTGGGCCCCAAAAATTTTTTTCCTGCGGCCCCCTTTATGCCGGGGGGCCCCCCCATACTGCCTGGGGGCCCCATATATACGCCTGTGGCCCCCCATATACTGCCTTGACCCCCTAATTTTGCCTGTTTTTCCCCCAATAACTGCCTGGGGGCCCCCCTTTTCTGCCTGTGGGCCCCCTATTTTGCCTGTGGCCCCCTATACTTTCCTGTTGGGCCCCCTATACTTTCCCCATGACCCCCTTTTACCGCCTTTTGGCCCATATATTTTCTGCCCCGTGGCCCCTATTTCCGGGCCTGTGGAAAGCCCCCCTATAACCCGCCTGCGGCCCCATACCTGCCTGTGGCCCCTTTTCAACCGGCCCGTGGCCCCCCATATGCCTTTTGGCCCCTTTTACCTTCCCGTGGCCCCCCCTATACCTGCCCTTGGCCCCATATAACCCGGGCCCGGGCCCCTTAAAAATGCCGGGGGCCCCAAAAAACCTGCCTGTGGCCCCCTTACCCGCCTTTTGCCCCTATATACTGCCTGTAGCCCCCCAAAACGCCGTGGGCCCCATATACCTGCTCAGGGCCCCCTTTTTACCTGCCTGTGGCCCCATAAACCGCCTTAGTGCCCTTTTATACTGCCTGTGGCCCCCCCAAAAACCCGTGGGCCCCCTATAATTTCCCGGCCCCCCCTATACCCCGCCTGTGGCCCCCTAAAACTGCCTGTGGCCCCCCTTATACTGCCTGTGGCCCCCCCATACCTTCCTTTGGGCCCCCTAAAAACTGCCTGTGACCCCATACCCGCCTTGGCCCCCATAACTGCCCCGTTTTCCCTATAAATTGCCAATGGCCCTATATTTTCCCGTCTGAAACCCCTATTTTACCGGGCCCCATTTGGGCCCATATCCATTTTACCCCGCTTGGGGAGTGGCCCCCATATTTATATTTTTCCGCCCTGGAGTGACCCTATAATTTTATATACCTGCCTGACATTGACCCAAATCAAAAAACCTGCCTTTAAATTTACCCTATATTTTTATACCTACCAAATGAGGGGACTTATATACCTATAAATTTTAAAGGGGTTTTCTGGAAAAAAAAAAGTGAAAAAAAAAAAAAAAAAAAAAAAATTTTAAAAAAAAAAAAATTTGGCCCCCAAAAACAAATCCGGGTCCCCCCCATCCCCCCCTTGGCCCCAGAGCTTCCCCCCCTTTAAAGTGTTAAACCGGTTGGAGGAAAACCCCGGGGAAAGGAAGGGGCGCTGATTTAGAAAAGACGTTACCGGGGAGTCCTAAATTTTAACGGGCCGTTTAAACCCTTTTATGTCGCAAGCGTTCCCTAAAACCCAATAAACTACCACTAACTGGTCCCTTGGGGGAAAGGCGGGGTAAAAAGAAAAAGAGCCTGTGTACCCAAGGGTAGTCAAATTTGGGGGCCGTTCGGTCAGGGTTGGCAAGGGGGTTTTTTGGTCCTTTGAGTAATAGGGGGTTTGGGGGCTTTGGGTTTTTTTTGGAGGTTTTTTTAGTAAAAAATCAAATTGTTGGAGATTTGCTCCCCCCCAAAGGGGGGATTTTTTTTGGGGACTGTTTTTTAGGGGGATTTACACTTCAACGGAGGGGGAGGTTTTTTAAAAAGTAAAATTTGGGCATTGGTGATTTTCAAAAGTCCTTTTGGGCGCTAGGCAGGTATTTTGATATAGGGTTTACTCTAAGTGGATATGCGGGAAAAAAAGTGGGCAGGGCAGAAGGTTTTTTTTCTGTTAAAAAAAAACATCATGCCCCAGTTCACAATTTTGGCGTGAAAAATGTCGTTGGGGAAAACCCCCCTCTACTGAGCAAAACACAAAGGGCCCCGGGCCCCGGATGTTTTAGGACCCTAGCAACGCCCCTGCTGCCAGCACTGGTTGCTATAGCTATAGACCTGTTCTATCTCTCCTGATAGGCTGCCAGCACTGGTCGCTATAGCTACAGACCTGTTCCATCTCTCCTGATTGGCTGACAGTGCTGGTTGCTATAGCTATAGACCTGTTCTATCTCTCCTGATAGGCTGCCAGCACTGGTTGCTATAGCTGCAGACCTGTTCAATCTCTCATGATATCCTGCCAGCACTGGTTGCTATAGCTACAGACCTGTTTGATCTCTCCTGATAGGCTGCCAGCACTGGTTACTATAACTACAGACCTGGTTTCTACTGCAGCCTAGTGGAAGCCAGTAAACACAGGTAAGAGGAATCAGTGTAGTGAGACAACCCCTTTAAGGGGTTGATCACTGCATACTGGGAGTAACCCACAAGGCCTTTGCCATTTTTCTTGCTTCTAACAGATTAGCTTCAAGAATTCGCTGTTAACTTGCTGCCTAATATATCCCATCCTTGACAGGCGTCATTGTCACAAGATTATCAAAGCTATTTACTCTACCTTTCCATGTTTTTATTGTTATAGCTAATCCATGTAAAGAAGTCTTCTCTCTGAGTCAGGCCCTCTCACTACCATCTGGTGTCTGTATGTAAGTTAACTGACTGCAGCAGGAGCCTCCCCCCTCTGCTTTGACTACAGTAACATTAAGTCATGCCAGTCTGAATATGCTTCACCCCTCAGCCACTTTCCTGCTGGGCATTGTACAGATCAGCAGGAGCTTATCCTTTGTATTCTTTGAAGGATTTCTACCAGACAGGATGTTTCAGAAACATTTGGAAAGTCCAGCGACTGACAGACAGCGGGGTCTTCATTATCGCTGTTTACTTTTATCATTCATTTCTAGGTTTATTACTCCTTTAAAGGGTTTTCTGACTACAATGATAAGCTTTTAAAATGTAAGAAAAATAAAATGAAGATTATTGCCAAATACATTGCTGTTTTGATTTCGCTTTGTTCAGGGGATATAGGATATTTTATCTACTGCTAGTGTACACAAGGTTACCCACTACCTCTCCCTGCTCTCTCTCTCTCTTATCTCATTGCTCCACAAGCTGCTGCCTGACCATGGTGAGTCACTCTCTGCTGACAGCACAGGAGCTTGTTTACCTAAGTTAATGACAAGTTTAAACCTTAAAGGGGATTTATCGCTTCATCGGTTCGTCTGTTTTTGTAGTTTTATTTTCTCATCTCCTCAAATCAAGGGGTGTTTCTTACCCTCCCAGCTGGGGGTTTTCTTTAACGAAGGGGGATAACACCCCCCTCACTGTTCATGCTCCTCCCAGTATGTGTTTGTTTGAGATCAGGGGGAAGGGGATACACATCGCTGCTCTCCCCCCCTTCTGTTGAGTCCCTTTCACTGTGCATTCCTCTCCCAGCAATCTTTTTTGAAGAGCTTTTGTTTACATCCCAGCCCGCATTAGTCTAACATCTCATGAACTGGCATTTATCCTTCTCCTCTCACGCTGGGTTTTTTACCGGAAGCCCTCATCAGACTCACCCCGACACACGAATTTTCCCCCTTTCTATTTTCACCAGAGCATTAGCACCGGGGGACAATTTTGCTGTTTTCAATTTTGAAGCAGCTGCAGTGTATGGCACTGCGCTGTGCAGAGTGAAATGTTGCCCGGGCCCCCCATTTTGGGGAAGAGGCAGGGAATCGCCTCCCGTGAAAACGACGGGCCAGACAAATGTAAATTAGAAGAGCCTCACCAAGAAATGAAAGGAGGGGAAACCACCGTCCGGGGGAAAGTGTTTCCAAAAGAAAAAGGGAAACCGGAAAACAGACGCTCGCAAATGACATCCCAATTGCAAAGTTTCTTGTTTTTACTGTCCCCCCTTTTTTGAAGACCATTTAAAGTAATAATACAAACCCTTTTAAAAGCTCTTACTTTGTGCACAACAGATTATAAACCCCTGTCTCTTTTCGTAACGGGAAAAGCAGCCACCCAATATTATCAATCATGCCCTAGAACCCCCACACCCGACCAGGGAGGGGGATCGACCTGCCGTGGCTCTGTGAAACTGTGAGGTGACTCTGTGAAACTGCATGGTGGAACAATCTTTTTAAATGATAAACTTCTGTCTGCCTACAACCACCCTAAGAGGCGCTTGCTGCATAATACTCTATGGCACTTTTGAAAATATGTTTTTGGATGTTGCCCCCGGGCCGTGACAGCAAGCCTGGCTGATAAAAGGGCTGCAATAATAGTCACAGGGGGTATCGAGTTTGGTAAAAACCCCAAAGGGAGGTAAAAGAGTCTTTTGTTCCCCTGAGGTTTTTATTTATTTATTATGGGAATGTATGCCAAGCCATCTTTTCAGCTTTAAAGGGCCCCCAGGCAAAACCCCTGCAGTAAAGCCCACCGAAAAAATGAAAACACCCTGGCCCATGCCTCTTGCCCCCCCAAACCCCACCCATTTTATAACCCCACTTACTGTTGTCTGGACCCCAGCACCCCTCAGCCTAAAAGATAATTGGCAGGGAAAGGGACCCTTGGCCCCTTTTTCCCCCAAAATGGTTTTTTAACGGGGTGCCCCTAAAAATACAGAAACGGGAAAAATAAGCAAAGAAAAACCAAGGCATAAGGAAATTTTTTTTGCATTTTTGGGACATACTTGTTTTCCCCGGGGGGGGGCCCCCCTATTTTCGGGGGCCCCCGGGGCAACGGCCTAGTGGCCCAAGGGAAAAAGAGGGGCCCGATGGATGCTTGGGGTTTTAAATACAATTAAACTGATGCGGGAAAAAAAACGGGTTTTTGTTTTATAAACCTAAATCCACTCATCAACCTCATCAACTTCTTAGGCTCGGTTCACACCTGAAAAAACAGAAAAAATGGGACATTACTCAAAAAACACAAAAAAGAAACAAGGCCAAACTCAGCTCAGAGGGCCGGGGCTGAAACTGAACCAAATGAAAAAGGCCCAAAACTGGCACCTATGCTTTCTTTGGGGAAAAAATAAAAAGGTTGGGAGTCTTGCTGAGCAAGGGAGCTCACATACCCCAAACCCCTTTGGGGAACAATTAGACGCACATTTTAAAATTGATACCTGTTTTACACCGTAAAGAAAAAATGCCAAAGCCAAAGATGGTTCCCCAAACTGATTTTGGAGGGGTTTGCAATGAACACCCGGGGCCGGGCGGACCCTATTTTAAAAAAAAAAGGCTGTAAAATTTCCCTTGGGGCCCATTGGGAAAAAAAAACGGGTCCCCTCAGGCACCGTGGGTGTCCGTTGTGATCCTACGGCTTCCTTTTTCACCTCTGTGACGGAGGTTCCGAACGGATCCCTCTGATGAAGGTGTGAACTAAGCCTTATAACTGATCAAGTCCCGCTAATTGCAACATAAGAAGATTTTCATGAGCGAAAGAAAAAAGGGGTAAAAAAAAATATAAAGTTTAAAAAGGAAAATTTATTTTCAAACAAAGGGGGAAACTGGTGCAAAATCACCCAAAGGGTGTTTTCTGGGGTTAAAAGGGGGTTTTTCCCCCCTACAAGGAATTTATTTTTACATCCAAAAAATTTTTGCAAAAAAAAATTTTCCCTTTTCAATATATGGGCCATTAACAAGTGTCCTACCTTTTTCCAAAATTTCCCCCTCTTTTAAAGGGGGTTTCATCACCCCGGGTCCCTATAGCCACAGACCGGGTTCCCGTCTCTCATGATAGGGCCCCGCACATGGTTGCTTTGCTACAGTGACCTGTTCAGTCTCTCATGATAGGCTGCCAGCCATGGTTGCTATAGCTACTGATCCTGGCATCTATCTGCAGCCTAGTAGAAGCCAGTAAAACATTTGCTCCTGAATTCAAAATTAAAACCAAGAAAACAGGACTAATATTTGTAGTGAGTATCAACCCTTTAATTTCACAGGTGCTGCTCCAGTTTCGCACCAGCACTTGGTCTTTCTGGACCCCACAGATGTAGTGTAGCATTCCTCTATGGCTTGCCACTGTGGTAGTCGCATATGTTTTGGCTCAGGTTCCACACTGGAGACAGACTCATACAATGCACTTTCTCCCCAGCCCCTTGAAAGCTCCTTCATGTTCCCTGTCATTAGATAAGTGCAAACACGCAAGTGCTGCCAGACCAGCTCCTGGTCAGGCTATGCTGGTCGGTTCTATTGTTAACTCTCAGGTAACTAAGTGGGACTGAGCAATGCTGTAGCTCTCACAGGCTTCACTTGTTGTAATCACATTATTTAGAAATAGTGATTCATACCATTTTGGAGGATTCCTCGTCACTCATTACATCGTAGCAAAACCCCTTTAAGTGAAGTTACTACTCAGGAGGCTGCGCTACTTTATTGTCTTATGCTTCCATTTTTTGTTTCCAACTTACAGGAAATCTATCACCAATATATGTATTTTTACTAATTATAACAAGATACATTTTACTCTCTTCTAACCTGTTTTAATTTTCTGATTGTAGATTTGTTAATTATGTTGTCTGTATATGATAAAGGGGGTGGCCATCATGTCTGAGCTGCTTTTAACAGCCCTACAGCAGCTTCATGGACATAAGCCTGTGAACAGGAGCAGACCCATTGACTTCAATAGGTGTGTTTTCTAGGCTCTGTGAACTGGGGAAGTAATCTTGTGTTGCATGGGTTGAGATGGAGAGGGGGGCGGGGACATCTCCTATTGTGACTGGTGGATCTGTGTTATCTATACACGTTGGTATCAAACTTTCGTGTAATCCTGCCTGTGTGAGAATGAGGGAGACTGCCTGAAAAGTTTTCTCTACAGAACAGGAAGTGTCAGACTATTATTAGGTTGAGTGGCCAAAGTGAAAATTGAAGGATTTCTGTATTTTGTTTTACGAATATTAATAATGATATAAAAAATAAAAAAAACAGCCCAAAAAATCTTTAAAAATGTGTTTCGCATAAAAACATTAAACAATAGGTCATTTTTATATGACATAATTCTTTTTAAGCCTAATAGAAGATGTTCCATTGAGGGAGGAGACGGCAGAGCACATGCAATTCTATGAAGCCTGGTTGACACCTGTGACTTAATGATAGTTCCATAACTATTTAAAGATGAATTGTGATGTCCTCCAGCCGTCCGGATCCACTTATAACCGTCACTCCAATAATTATATTTTTAACTTGGTTTTGACCTATCACCACTGCTCAGTTCTCAATGAAGAGAGTAACTCAGGTTTAAATCCTTAGAGACCTCCTTTGTAGTTTTATTGCTGCAGACTCACAGATTCCTTTCCCTTTCTGCATTCATCTAAATACCAGCGGCTTCTCAGGTCATTCTATGCATGAGATATGACTGATAATTCAGCAAACGGATAGTGGGCCAACGATGACAGGTGCATGGTTGGTGGAGATTCACATGCGGGTTCACTCCAGAAATGAGAGAGTCATAATTCTAACTGATCCTAACTGACTGTCCCTAAATCTTCCAGTAAACCTTGCCCTACAACTGTCCCTAACGCCAAAACCTTTGTCCCTAAAACTGACCCTAAAGCTATCACTTCAAAATCTTTTGAGCTACAAGTGTCCCCAATACAGTAAGCCACACTAGAACCCAGTGATGTACTATACATGACTTTATGTTGTTTGTGTGTTTGTTATCTATATGGTTGTATGTTGTTTGTGTGTTTGTAATCTACTGTAAATGGTTTTATGTTGTTTGCGTGTTTGTGATATACAGTGGGTATGGGAAGCATTCAGACCCCTTTACATTTTTCACTCTTTGTTTCTTTTTCCCCTTTGGTAAGATCAAAAAAATTAAAATTTTTTTTTTCATTATGTCACCTGCCCCCCCCCCCCTTCATTTTGAAAGAAAAAAAACAGAAATGTAGATATTTTTGCAAATTTGTTAAACAAGAAAAACTGAAATCTCACATGGTCATGGGCTGTAGTGAGAGTACGGTTTGGCTAAAAAATCCTTTTTGCTTTCCAAGCCGGTGGGTCAAAAACAAATTGAGGATTTTTTACAACCAAAAGAGGGGGCGTGGGTTCCGCCCCTTTCCCCCTAAGTTGTGTAATGGTATAAGTATTCAGACCTTTGCTCAGTATTGTTTAAAAAAACCTTTTTTAATGCAAGCCAGGGTCATTTGGGGGTCCCCTGCCATTTTTTTTGCAGATCCCTCACTTTCCCCCAGGTTGGATGGGAAAGTTGGTGGAAAGCCATTTTCTTTTTTTTTTTTTTTCAAAACAATTTTATTTTTTTGCCAAAAATTTGAAAATTTTTAAAGCAATTACGCATGCATTGGTGAAATACATTTTTTTTCGGCTCAAACACTCTGAGAAATGTAACAGTAACTGAGTAGTGAAAGACATCAATTGAGTTACAGGAAATTGTCCGCGGAACTATTTGGCATCATTGGCCTAACGCAAAACATGTCCGATCTCAATAGCAAAATGGAGTCTCTCTCCTACACATAATAAGACCCCCTTACATTAGGGATTCTCAAGGCGAGCAAGCTGTAGTCGGACACTGAGCGGAGAGGTTAGCACGACCTGATCCTCTAAGTCCGTTTTCTGTCGCCGGTAAAACATGAGTTATATCTCTTAAGTCTCTTTCTCCCCCGTATTCCATGTTTGTTTAATTAGGCTGCTATACCGGCATACGGCGTTCCACTCTGTGAGCCTCTGGTGAGTGGCAGAATAAGCCTTCCCCTCGTTTGTTCCTAACCCATCCTGGGATCAAGGTAATGTATGGCTCGCAGGATCACAAGGCCGTACTGCAGTTCATGTAAAAACCAAAATTAGATATCCAAACCACAATTAATTACAGTATCTAATAAACAACACATATCTAGTACTGAACAAGAAATTTCAGGAAGCTTTAAGAGACTTCATGCACATGGGAGAAAAAAAAAAAAGACGTCAACCCCGCCCGGTACTTTCACTCTTCTGATGCTAAATTTACTTGGTAGTAGTGTCTGGTTTTATGTTGTACTCTTTGTGAAGGGGGGTATAGGAGTGGCTGTCAGCACATAGAGGGTTGCATCTAAAGGTACTTGACTATTTAATCCCAGAGCCGTCTTAACAGCATTATGGGCCCCCGGGCATAACACTGCAGTGAGCCCTGCTCAAATACATGACATCGCACTAGGCCATACCTCTAGCCACCCCAAAGCACCCATATTATCACACCGCTTATGTCTGGACACTGGCAGTCTACAAGACTATTTGGCAAGGCAGGGAGCTTTTGGTTCCCTTCTCCACCATGGTTTTTAACTGTTTGCACATCCTAAAAACACACAAACAGTTAAATAGGCAAAGCCAACCAAGGGATCCAGGATATGTTTCTTGTATTCCTGGGACATACATAGACCACTTGGGGCCCCTATACTTGTGGGGCCCCCGGGCAACTGCCTAGTGTGCCCAATGGAAAAGATGGCCCTGTTTATTCCACTCATTGCCAGGCTCTTTATGTCGGGGTGTCTGTCAGGGTGCGAGTCCCCGTAGAGACTTTAAGCCTACCCAACGTGCCCGAGATCTCGGCCATCAGGTACCAACTAGAAGTTGTAAAGGGTTCCATTACCTTAGAAATTTCTGAGTCAGACACAAATTTTGTCAAGAACGTTTGACATTGTGCAAAAAATTTGTCAGATTTGTGTCTTTCATACGTTCTGCAAGTAATTTTTCCATATACATATAATTCTTGACCTGATTAACCACCATAGCCCGGGAGGGTATACTGTCATCAAGCCATTTTTCCAGGATACACCTCTTAGCTCCTATCAAGAATATATGTATAAAACAGGTATCAACTCCCGCTGGGGGAATATTGTGGAACAGTACCACTTCTGGTTTAAGCTCCTATTCCATGTAATAATCCCAACACTTGCATCCAGAAATCTCGAGTCGCTGGGCAGTGCCACATTCCATGTATCGTGTCTGTTCCCTTGGAAGAGCATTTTGGGCAGGCAGTCAATCTATCCGGGGATGACGGAGTGGGAGGGATATTGAACCCATATATCACCTTATGAATGAACCGAAATTGGGTTCCTTTCCACTTTTCACAGGTTATCAGTTTGTTTACCCTGCTCCAGCCATCCAGGACCTTTGACTGTATGTCCGGGATGTCAAACGCTCTCCCCCAATATTTAAATAACGAGTTCCCCGTGACTTCAGACACAGGTTCTCGTAGTAATTTATATAGATGACAATGTGAAGAGGTAAATAGACAGCACTCACCAGTCTTCTAAACAGCATTTCTTTATTGCATAATAGCTTAAAAATGGACGGGGACAAGAAGGTTACAGATCACCTATGGTCGTTTCGCTCTCACTCGCGCTTTCTCAAGGTGTGTCGGGAAATGACGTAATAGCGTCTTATATCCCGTCTATGCCTGTCATGATAGTCATGATTTATGTCAGTTTGAGATAGATCTCGAAAAATATTTAAAAATAAACAGTACCAAGAAGGTGCGACTCTCTCAGGAGAAAGGAGTACCAGCATAGGTCGTCTTGGTTGTTTTATGGGCGAAGATATGTCTAATACTGATCGTGAGTTGATGTTGGATCCATTGGATCTTCTTGAAGTTGATATGGATAAGGATGAGGAACAATTTGAACAGCGTTTCTGTGGTGGAGTTAAGAGTACTTTTTTCCCCCCCTTGTCACCGGGCTCAGCTCTATTTAATTTTAAGAGAGCAGTCTATAGAGATGTTAAAGCACTGGTATTTCTAGAATTGTCATCTAATTTGACTGCTAGTGAGCGTGAGGCTTTGAAAGAATTGAAGGATAAGAATTGTATTGTAATAAAGCCCACTGACAAGGGGGGAAATATTGTAGTTATTTACAGAGAATACTATATATCTGAGTCAATGCGCCAATTGGGGGCTGTTAAAACGTATGTAAAATTGCAAAGTAATCCATGTCAGGCATATTTAAGTGGTTTACGTACTTTGCTGCAAAAGGGTAGATCAATTGTTTTTTTTTTAAAGCGCTTTGCGGAGAAATTATTATCTATGAAACCCTCAAAACCTAATTGGTATTTCCTCCCAAAGATACACAAATCGATGGAAAATCCTCCTGGACGCCCTATTGTGGCTAGTAGGGGATCAGTTACGGAACCGTTATCCCAGTATTTAGATTGGTTATTGAGACCGATATTATCAAGGGATCCTTCATATTTACTGGATACTAAGGCATTATTGCAGATCAATCTTCCAGTGTCCTCTGATTTTAGACTGGTAACTATTGATGTTGTCAGTCTTTATACTAAAATTAGACATGTGGATGGTGTGAGAGCTATTAGATCATTCTTAGCTAGAACTGATAGGAATGCTGAGCAGATAGATTTTATATGCGGAGCATTGGATTTTGTTTTAGTTATAATGCCTTTAGATTTGGGGATGATTGGTATGTACAGAGGACAGGAACGGCTATGGGGACGCCAGTGGCCCCAACTTTTGCAAATTTATTCTTAGCCAGTTGGGAGGAGAGATATATCTACAATGTAAACAATCCATTTGTTAGATATATAGCGCATTAGACACGCTTTATCGATGATATCCTGATAGTATGGTCAGGATCAGAATCTCAATTCCATGAGTTTGTAGCATATATTAACTATAACGATATCAATATGGAATTTACATCGAGTTTTGGAGGTAAATCGCTTGTTTTTTTTAGATGTCAAGATCATTTTGTCTGATAATAAGTGTGTGACAAAAGGATACAGAATAGTCACAGCTACAAATTCTCTATTGCATTATAACAGTTTCCACCCTGTCCATATCAAAAGATCGTTACCATATGGACAGTTTCTTAGACTTAAACAGAATAACAGCGAGTGTCATGACTTTTTGGAACAATCATTGGAATTAGCTGAAAGATTAAGAAATGGGGTTATAATGAGGAATTAATCTCAGATGCATTTACTAAGGCTATTAATCAGGAAAGACAGCGATTGTTATTTGGTAGACGGACAAGAAAAAAATGCGATAGATCTATATTCTCTTTTGAATACAGTAATATGTCCCATGTGATTAATAGAGCAATAAGAAGTAATTGGCACATCTTGGAGTCGGATTTGGAGTTACAGGAAAAGACGAAGGAACCTCAGATTGTAACATTTAGGAGATGCCGTAGTTTACGGGATGAGTTGGTTCATGGTAGATTGAAAAGTGGTAAAAATAATTGGTTGGAAAATTACTCTCCAAAGGGTAATCATAGATGTGATTTGTTCATTTTTGTAGAATGATTACTGGTAGAATTAGTTAGGGAGTGGACACATACAAAAAATGAGATGATTACATGCCAATAATTTTGTGGTTATGATTATGGGGAATTGTGGAATTTTTATTGGAAGCGATTCTTTCCCTTTTTTTATTAGGATACGAAACATTTTAACTCTATAAAATAAGAAGGGGTGCCCCAAATTTATTTTGCAATCATGAAGTACATGGGGGATGTTGGTGTTATTTTCGGTTTTTCAGAGGGGTTTTTCCCTTGAGGAAGGGAAAAGACCCGGGCACACGACTCTTGCAGGCCGAGGCCGTGGAATCTGGTACTGATGCCTTGGGGTTAAATGATAGAAATGATTTGTCTCCATTTTTATAATTGTATGTATATATGTATTATCTGTAAAGTTATGTGTTATTTTGTTGTAAAGAGTGTTGTTATGTGAAAATTCTTTGTTCCCCGTTTAGTACTTCGACAGGCATGAGGGGATATAAGACGCTTTTTACCATTTCAGACCACCTTGAGGAAAACGGAGTTGAGCGCAAAACGATCGTAGGTGATCTGTAACCTTCTTGTCCCCGTCCGGTTTTAACTTCTTAACGACCGCCCGCCGCCTTTAGACGTCACTGCAGACACCGGAGTTTGCGCCGCCCGCCGCCGCAATTGCGCTGGGATCGGGGGTTTTAACACACCCCCGACCCAGAGAATCCCGGGAAGCCCAGGCGGGGGAAACTCCGCCCCCGGTGTTTTCCCCTTTGTTGCGGGGGCTTTCCGCAGCGAATCAAAGGGTTCCCGCTCTGTGGGGATGGATCCACCGTACCCGACAGGGGGCCGGGGAAAGGCTGCACAGTCACCTGGGGCCCCTAGAGGGCCCCAGAGCTGTTGTGTATGAAGCAGTGACCGGCCACTGTGTGCTGCCTGATCATTTCCTGTTCGATGACAGAGATTACAATGTTTTGCAATTTTTGATATGCTATCATTTTCTAAGTGTAAAAAAAAAGTAAAAAAAATGTTAAAAAGTTCTCCCCTTTATGGGAGTAAAAAAAAAAAAACAAAAAATAAAAATGTAAAAAAAAAAGTGTAAAAAAAAAAATTAATTTAAAAAAAAATAAATATATAATAAAAAAATAATTGTGTAAATTACACGCACAAAAAAACCCAACTATTTGGTATCCACCGACCGTAATAACTATTGAATTAATCTAAAAAGTTATTAGTGTGAAATGTGAAAAGGTGTAAAAAAAAATAAAAAAATAATTTTTTAAAAAAAAAAAAATTTTCTGCAATTATTTATATGAACTTAAAATTCCCCCATAAAGACAAAATTGTCCAATAAATGAGGGCCCCATAAAAGCGTCACTGAAAAAATAAAAAAATTACAATGTGAAACGAAAAGGGGGCAAAAACTAAAAAGTTTTGGTATTAAACTTTTTCAGGATTAAGCTATTTTGCAATAAAGAAATGTGTTTAGAAGGCTGGGGAGCAAAGGCGTCTTCAAGCTTTGGGCCTGTGCAAGGGTGAAATGGGGCCCCCCCGTTACCGGGGTTCCAAATTTTCAAAGGGGTTTTTTTGGGGAGGAGGGCTTTGGGGGCCCTCAGGGTGTGGGCCCCGGTAGGACGGTAAGGGGGCGTCTATTTACCTTTCACTTTCCCTTTTGGATGTGTAATTTGGATTGGCACACCCCAGCAATCGAGGAGAGTGGGTTTCCCGTGAGCAGGGGGGTCGCTTAGGGCTGTTTTCTTCGGGGCTCGGGCCCCAAATAATACCCCTGTGCCCCGAGTCTCGGGCTCCAAGGCCTCTGCGCTGGGCATGCGGCTCGACTGGCTCTTCAGCGGCATTGTGCGTCCGCTGGAGCCCACACAGCTGTGGTCTTCTGCTGGGGCAGCGAGCGAGCGCTCCCTGCCACGCAGGACAGTGTCGGGAACCCGCAGGTTCCTACACAGCGAGGATGCGGGTCCCTCACAGACGCTGAGGACCCGCCGCGGCCCCGTGCGCCTCAGCGGCAGCGTCGCGATGACTCACGTCATTTGCGACGCTGCCTGTCCTCGGGCGCACAGCGCTCATGGCTCCGTGCGCCCGAGGAGTGCCGGTGAAGCGCGGGCGGGCTGAAGAGGACGGAGCGCGTTCGCCGGGGGAGTTTAGGTGAGTTTTAATGTTGTGATTTTTATCAGCGTTTACCTGCTCAAGTGCCCCTATATAACTGCTGTACCCCTCTAATGCTGCTTGTGGCCCATATCTCCTGCATGTGCCCTATTCAGGGCGTCGCTAGCTGTTTTATTCGGGGCCAGAGACCCGAATAAAAACACCACTTGCCGAGTCTCCGGGCTCCAGGCGCTGCCGTGGGTGGTGCTCACGAATGCCTACTTCAGGTGACATGTTGAGTCGCTGGAACGCACATGCTGATGCGTGGCTTTCTGCGGGGCAGAGAGCGAGCGCTCCCTGCCGCAGACGAGTGTCGAACCCGCAGGTCCGATCACAGCGGGGCGCCGGGTCCTACAGCGCTGAGGGCCACCGCGCCGTGCGCATCAGCGGCAGGTCGCTTTGAAGTCGATGTCATCGCGACGCTGATGTCATCGGGCGCACAGCGCGTCATAAGCCGTGCGCCCGAGGAGGCTGCCGGAGTAGCGCGGGCTGAGAGGAGGAGCGCAGCTCGCCGGGGGAGTTAAGAGTTGAGTTTGGAAATGTTTGTTATTTTTAACGCGTTTCTGCCTAAGTGCCCCTTTATACTGCCTGTGACCTATAAGCTGCTGTGGCCCCCATACGCCGCATGTGCCACCATATGCCTGCATGTGGCCCTATATGCCTGCCTGTGCCCCCGTATGCTGCTGTGCCCCTATAATGTGCTGTGGCCCATATACTTGCCTGTGCCCCTATATGCCTGCCTGTGTCCCCATATCCCTTGCCTGTGGCCCCCATTTTTCTGCCTTGTGGCCCACCATTTACTGCCTGTGGCCCCATATCCCTGCCTGTGCCCCATATCCCTGCCTGTGCCCTATAATGCACTGCCACTGTGCCCCCATACGGCTGCCATGTGGCCCCATATCCCTCCTGTGGCCCCATTATCCCTGCTGTGGCCCCCATACGTGCCTGTGCGCCCCATATCCCTGCCTGTGGCCCCCATATACTGTCCTTGGCCCCATATCCCTGCCTGCGGCCCCCAGATCCCTGCCGGGGGCCCCCCTATACTGCCTGTGGCACCCAATCCCTGCCTGTGCGCCCCCATATACTGCCTGTGGCCTCATATACTGCCTGTGCACCTATAGGGATGCCTGTGGCCCATGTCCGTGCCTGGGCGACCCTTGATACTGCCTCAGTGATACACATATATGCCTCGTGACCCTATTTTCTGCCTCAGTGCCCATAAGATACCTTCTTGTGGCCCTAATACTGCCTCACGAGCCCCCATATACTGCCTGTGGCTCAATATACTGCCTCGGTGCCCCGATGTACCTGCCTGTGGCCCTTATACTGCCTGTGCCCCAATATATACTGCCTTTGGCACCATTACCTTGCCTGTGGCCCCTTTATACCTGCCTGTGGCCCTATATACCTGCCTGTGGCCCATATATCTGCTGTGGCCCCATATTAATTCCTTCAGTGACCCCATTATTACCTAATGAGGGGACTGCTATACCTATAAATTAAGGAGTTGCTGGAATGTGTGGATCTAAATATTTGTGTCAAATCTGCAGGTACGAAGTCTTGCTGGGAGCAATCAGCATGAAGGTGTTGAACCGGATGGAGAAGAGATGGGGATGCGTGAACGACGCTGATCTGAAATGACGTCTCCGGTGAGTTCTCTTAATGTAACTGCAGTGTTTTCACTTATATGTTCTGCAGAGCGTCTTCATATCCACTAGTATATACACTATATGGTCCCTGTATGGCGGTAATATATGTCTCTAGGGCCTGCTGGGTCAGTGGATAGTCACATGTGGGGTTGCGTTCAGTCCAGGAGTATGGCAGGATTTTTGAGTCCTTAGCTAGTAATAGTTTGGGGTCTTGGTTTTGCTAGGAGGTTTTGTAACAATCACTTGTCTGGTAGATTTGCTCCATGTATCGGTGGATTATTTGGTGATGTTTAGGGGTATTTGTCATATGAAGGTGAGACAGTTCTGAAAATTGTAAATTTGTCCATTGGTGATTTTTATGTACAGTGTCTGCTGAGGAGATGGACGGGATCTGTGCTGGGGATGAGCAGAAAATATAGTGAAGAACAGAAGTTTTTTCTCTGTAAAAAACCATCCGCAGTTCACATTGGGCGATGAAAATGTCGTGTGAAACCCCAGCCCCCACCCACCCCCCCCCCCCCCCCCACCCCACCAGAAAAACACAAAGGGCCGAGCACCGGATGTTTAGGGACCATAGCTACGCCCCTGGCCCCTATAATGCCTGCCTGGGGGCCACATATATCATGGCCTGATGGCCACCATATCCTGTCTGTGGCCCCGTATTTACTGCTGTGCCCCATAATGCCTTGCCTGGGGCCCCCATATGCTGGCCTGTGGCACCCATATGACTGCCTGTGGCCACCCCATTGCTGCATGTGCCCTTTTATACCTGCATGTGGCCCCCATATACTGCCTGTGACCCCCATCTACTGCCTGTGGACCCAATATCTCTGCAGTGGCCCCATATCCCTGACTGTGGCCCCAAATGATGCCTGTTGCCCATATATACCTGCCTTTGCCTCCATATACCTGCCTGTGGCCCCACATATACTGCTGTGGCCCCATATACTGCCTCATTGCCCCAATATACTGCTCAGTGCCTTTTATCACCTGCTTGTGGCCCCATATTACATGCCTCAGTGCCCCCCTATCTAGCATCAATAACTATATACCTGCCTGTGGCACCCATATACTTCCTGTGCCCTATTATCTGCCTTTGGCCCCTATACTGCAGTGGCCACATATACCGACTGTTCCGCCCCTATACCTGCCTGTGCCCCTATACTGCTGTGGCCCCTATAATACTGCATCAGTGCCACTATATACCTGCCTCAGTGCTTTATATACATGCCTCTCTGTGCATCCTTTCTACGCCTCAGTGGCCCTAATTCTGCCTCAGTGCCCATATACCTGTTGTGGCTCCCCTATACTGCCTGTGGCCACCATATACTGCTTCAGTGCCCTATATACTAAATGGAGGGAACTGCTATAATACCTAAAATTAAGGGAGTTGCTGGGGAAAGTGAGGATTCTAAGTATGTGTGTTCCTAATTGCAGGGCGAGTATTGTCCGGAGGATTCAGCATGAAGGTGTGAAACCGGATGGAGATGAAAAGGGAAAGTGAACGACGCACGATCAGAAAGAAGTCTCGGTGGAGTTACTATATGTTAACAGCAGTGTAATCACTTATATGTATGCAGAGTCTACATACAATAGTATCTACCACTTATATGGCCCCTGTATGGCGGTGGTATATGTAATCAGAGACTGTGTACAGTGATAGTCAATTCTTAGTTTGCCAACTTTTGAAAATGAAAAAGCGCGGAAAAATTTGCATGGACACGCCCATCATTGTCCGGTATCACACCATTCAAAAGCCACACCACTCCACCTAACTGCATAACGGCTTTGGAAGAAGACAGGTTAGATGCCTTATCCAGGTTGTAACCCCCCATAAGAGGTAGTGCCCTTACAGGCAGGTAGATGCCCCTGTAGCCAAGTAGGATGGCCCCCTCATTAGCCAGGTAGGTGCCCCTTGTTAGCCAGGTAGGTTTACCCCTTGTAGCCAGTTAGGTCCCCCATTGTTGACCAGGTAGTGCAAATTGTTTCGACAGGTTAGTGCCCCTCTGTTGCCAGTAGATGTCCACCTTGATGCAGGTAGTGCCCCATTGTTGCCAGGTAGATGTCCCATTGTTGCCTGGGGGTAGTGCCCCCTTTGTTGCCAGGTAGTGCCCCCTTGGTTGCCAGGTTGTGCACCCATTGTTGCATGTAGATGCCCCCTCTGTTGCCAGGTGTGCCCACCTCTGTTGCAGGTAGATGTTCCCTCTGTTGCCAGGTAGATTCCCCTATGTTGCCAGGTAGTGCCCTTTGTTGCCAGGTAGTGCCCCCAGTGTTGCCATGTAGTTCCCCCACTGTTGCCCGGTAGTGCCCCTTTGTTCGCCAGGTAGATGTCCCCTCTGTTGCCAGGTAGTGCCAATTGTTGCCAGGTAGTGCCCCATTGTTGCCAGGTAGTGTCCCCTCTGTTGCAGGTAGATGTCCCTCTGTTGCCCAGGTAGATGCCACCTCTGTTGCAAGTAGATGTCCCCTCTGTTGCCAGGTAGTGCCCCATTGTTGCCAGGTAGTGGCCCCTTGTTGCAAGGTAGTGCCCCCTCTGTTGCAGGTAGATGTCCCTTGGTGCCAGGTAGTGCCCCTCTTGTGCAGGTAGATGTCCCTCTGTGCCAAGGTAGTGCCCCCTCTGTTGCAGGTTAGTGCCCCTCTGTTGCCAGGTAGTGCCCCTTCTGTTGCCAGGTAGTGCCCCCATTGTTGCAGGCAGAGCCCCCTTATAGTTAATAAAATAAACTAATTTAAAATCACATACTTCACCAGGGCTCCTGCAGACACGCGCTCGGACGATCTCCTCAGCGGCGCGGGGAAGTGAGAGCTGCGCCGCGCGTCACTCCCTGCAGCACGCGGGTCATTCCCTGCCGACGTGGCCCTGTATGTGCGGCGCGCACCACCAGCGCGGACATACAGAGGGAGGAGGGAGGAGTGGAACAGATCCTCCCTGCCTCTTCCCTGAACAGCGAGACTCCGGGCGGGTGAACGGGCACAGCGGCACCTCACCCGCAATGTGGGTACGGACCGACGGCGCCAGAGTAGCGCACTGCGATACTCTGTCGCGTGGCACTTAAAGGGACACCCGCCGCCTGCTGGCGGCGGGAGGATGCCAAAATCACCGGGAGGTCGGGAGGGGACCCACAAATTAGCGGGACCCCCCCCCCATATAAAACAGGGTGAGTTGGCATGTTGAGTCTCTTGTGGGGGTCGCGTTCGGTCAGGGTCTGGCAGGATTATTTGAGCTTAAGTAGGTAATAGTTTGGGGGTCTTGGTTTTGTAGGAGGGTTTATAGTAACAAGCACTTGTCTGGTAGATCTTGCTCCAGGTATCGGTGGATTATTTGGTGATGTTTGAGGGTATTGTAATTTGAAGGGTGAGAAGTTCTGAAAAAAGTAACATTTGTCATTGGGGATTTTTACTGTACAGTGGACTGCTGACGCGATGGACGGGATCTGTGTGGCATGTGCCGAAAAGTAGTGACAGGAACAGAAGGTTTTTCTCTGTAAAAAATAAACATCCGCAGTTTCACAATGAGCGGGAAAAACACAAAGGGCCGAAGCCCAGGTTTTAGAACCTTAGCGCAACGCCCCTGCCAGTGAGTATACCTATGCATATATAAGTTTTCCTTTTAATCTTGAAAAGGATACACTGGTGCTGATCAGTGTTTCTATCTAAGTGACTGTGTAAAATATATAGAGCTGACCATTGGAATGCTTGCTCCGGAAACTTGTCAGGGAACCCATCCAGACTCTTAACATCTCTGTTGTTCGCTTCTAGCCTACATTTTAGGAAAGCTCGAGATTTGCCATAAACTCAGGAAAATGTGTTTGGCGGATTAGCATGGATCGTTCTAAATACTTCAAAGGGAGAATCTTTCCCGAGATGTTTCATAGGTTGTCCAATACACTTTGGACTATCTTCTCTTCCCACACCCTGAATTGTTCTGTTTTCCAGTCCCTGTGGGAAATCGGGGTGACCCGATAGGGGAAAATTATTTGCTAATCATCCAGGGTATTTCCACTGTTTTATGCTGGATTTTCAAGCGGCGATTATGTTCCTGTACAGCATATTCCCTCTTATCTGGCAGGGATTCTAGCAAATTTAGTGTGAAATGAGCGCGCAGAGGACCATGGAGCCGCCATTCAGCCTCTAGGGCAATTTAGAAAAAAATTCTGCTAACCCGGATCCAATATATGCAGTGACGCATATGGACATGGCCAGCGTTGTAAGTGCGCTAAGTCGGAAAGTAGTTTATCCTCCATGACGTCTTTGGCAGCAGAAGCTTGCGCATTGGCTATTCTAGGCTTTTTTGGGACATATGAATATCACAAAAGGACGATTTCAGTTTGTTAACTATCAGCCTTTTTCATATTCTCTCAGAGATGTCCATTTGGATTTAGGTCATGGCTCTGGCGGGACATGGTCAAGAATGGGCTCAGAGTTGATTTGAAGCTATTTCTTTGTTATTTTAGCTCTGTGCTTAGGGTCTTGTCTGTTGGAAGATGTAACACTCTCGGCACAGTCTGAGGTTCCAGAGCGGTCTGGGGGAAAAAAGGGTTTTCATCCAGGATATCTCTGTTACTTGGCCGAATTCTTCTTTCCTTCAATTGCAACCAGTAGTCTGTCCCTGCAGTGAAAAAACACCCCATAGCATGATTGCTGCACCACATGTTTCACTGTTGGGTCGATTGTATTGGGCAGGTGATGGCAGGGCCTGGTTTTCTCCACCGTTTCAATTAAACACCAAAAAGTTCAATCTTCGTCTATCGGAGCAGAGGAATCTTATATCTCTCATTGTCTCGGAGTCTTAAGTGTTTTTGACATTTATGCGGCTTTCCTATGTTCTTGCCATGAGGAGAGGCTTCCGTCGCGCCGAATCTGCATAAAGCTCCGTCTGGTGGTAGCTGCGTTATAGTTGGACTTTGTGGAACATCTTTCTCCCATCTCCTCCTTGCAGCTCTGGGCTCAGCCACAGTGATCTTGGGATTCTCCTTTACATTCTCACCATGGCTTTCTCCACGATAGCTTAGCTTGGATGGGCGGCAGGTCGAGGAAGAGTTGTGGTAGTCCCAAACTTCTTCCATGTAAGGATTATGGAGGCCACTGTGTTTTAGGACACTTGTGTGCTGCAGAATTCCTTGTTGTAACCTTGGGCAAGATCTGTGCCTTGCCACAATTCTATCTTGAGCTCCTTGAACAGGTTCCTTGTGGACCTCATGATTCTCATGTGCTCTGACATGCACTGTGAGCTTGTGAGGTCTTATATAGTCACGCCTCTCAGGTGTGTGCCTTGCCTTATCAAGTCCAATTCAGTGTAATTTAAACACAGCTGGTCTCCAATGAAGAGTAGATCCATCTCATGGAGGATCAGAAGGAAATGGACAGATTGTGAGTTAGAATATGAGTGTCACAGAAAAGGGTATGAATAATTATGACCAATGTGATATGTTCAGTTTTTCTTGTTTCATTATTTAATTCTTTTCTGTTTTTTTTTCTTTCAAGAGGGGTGGGGGAGGGAGCGGGGGCGTTACTTTCTTTCTTTCTTTACATTCCTCTTTTCCTTCCTCCTCAGAGTGTACTTTATGAGCAAAAAATGAACT
This sequence comes from Phyllomedusa bahiana, assembly GCA_025379985.1. Classification (NCBI taxonomy): domain Eukaryota; kingdom Metazoa; phylum Chordata; class Amphibia; order Anura; family Hylidae; genus Phyllomedusa; species Phyllomedusa bahiana. Next base: position 29,583 of record JAODAL010038592.1, read on the forward strand.
TTTTTGATCTTACCAAATGGCTGCAATGAAACAAACAGTGAGAAATTTAAAGGGGTTTGAATACTTTACGTACCCACTGTACTGCTTATGGTTTTATGTTCTTTGCATGTCAGTTATCTATTGCATATATCTTTATTTTTGTGTGTGTTGTTTGTGTGTTTGTTTTCTACTGTATATGGTTTTATGTAGTTTGTGTGTTATCTTCTGTATATGGTTTTATATTGTTTGTATGTTATCTACTGTATATTGTTTTATGTTGTTTGTGTGTTTGTTTTTTACTGTATATGGTTTTGCTGTTTGTATGTTATCTACGCTATAAGGTTTTATGTTTGTGTGTTTAGTGTATAAGGTTGTATATTGTTTGTTTGTAATCTACTGTATTTGGCTTAATGTTGTTTGTGCATCTGTCATCTACTGTATATGGCTTTATATTGTTTGCGTGTTTGTTATCTACTGTATATAGTTTTATGTTGCTTGTGTGTTTGTAATCTACCGTATATGGTTTTATGTTGTTTGTGTGTCTAATATCTACTGTATATGGTTGTATACTGTTTGAGTGTCTGTTATCCCTGTATATGGCTTTATATTGTTTGCATGTCTGTTATATATAGTATATGGCTATATGTTGTTTGTTATCTACTATATATAGTTTATGTTGTTTGCTTGTCTGTTATCACTGTATATGGTTTTATGTTGTTTGTGTTTCTGTCATCTACTGTACATGGTTTTATGCTGTTTGTATGTTTGTTATCTACTGTATATGGTTGTATATTGTTTGGGTGTTTATCTACTGTATATGGTTTTATGTTTTTTTATTGAGTCTGTTATCTATTTACATGGTTTTATGTTGTTTGCGTGGCTGTTATCTACTGTATATGACTTTATGTTGATTGCGTGTCAGTTAACTATTGTAATGATATTGTGAAAAGTGCCAGCTCTTTTCCTTTAAGCGATTGTGAAACAGGTAATGATTTCTATATTCCATATTGCAGTATTTTGACAAATATCCTATGTAATACTCAAGCACACATACACTAGAATATTCTGGGGAAAAATGCTCTTATTCCCATAATAAATGCCAACCAGTCTTAGAAACCAAGAAACCCTGTCATGTTTCATACTCAATATAGTACATGCACAATAGTCATAATGGCTCCAAAATGAGAGTCAGATGTCTTCCTGATAGTGATACTACCTGGGCCCCCATAACATTAAAGGTTTTTTTTTCACTATGCTGTTTCACAAAGTCACAGGCAGCTTCAGACTCTTGCTACCTGGTCAGGCTGTGGGTGGTTCTATAGTAGTGATTAGCATATTTAGCTCCCCTATAACTAGCTGAGTGTTACCACAGATTAAATCTCCTGCAGTTATATCCCTGTAAATACAGCTACAGAGCTCCCAAGAGTGAAAAACAAGTGCTTATCAAAGGTAAACAATCTAATCTTGTTAGAGATAAAGGGTGAAACGTCCGAAAAGTGGCGTAGCCACGCCAGCTTAAGGCGCATTAGATCAGTGTAAAATGCGCCTGAAAGTCCAATACTTTCTAACAATTGGCATCAGGTATACCTTGCATAGAAAACGTAATGCGCCTAAAATGGCACATCGTATCAAAAAAGGGCAAATCGTATCAAAAAGGGCGCATCGTATCAAAGAAAGGGCGCATTGCTCAACACTCGGCACATAGCATATCATTGGTAGCATATAGGATGCGTCTATCAAGGCTCATTGCCCAACGGGGGCGCATAACATATGTAAGTCGCCTCAATAGGCGCATTTCGCGACGGGGGAGCACAGTGCACCATATTTAGTTTTGGTGCACGACAGTTCATGTACAACAAGAATATGGCGTAAAAAGTGGGTTTGCCGCAAAATAGAACAAAAAACTGGCGTGTTGGGACATGTCGCCCAAAGAGTCTACTCCATCCGATCATGGTGACCTCACTCCCTGCTCTCTATCTTATCAAGAAAGAAGATATGGACGGTGACCTAGAGACACTCGTGTGCACCCAGAGAAGATAAAATCTCTCTTATCTCTTGCCCAGAGCAATATCAAAACAGCAAGGTCCCTTTTTTTTTGCAAATAATGGCCAAAGTATCTTTTTATTCCTTTATTTAAATTGGCCATTAGCATGAACCAAAAGTTTTCATACCTTGCACGTTATGACGGCTGTAGTTTCCGTAACAGAAAAGGTAAGAAAAAATGCTGAAGTGTAAGCTCTCCACCTAGTGGTCAACAGAGGCACTAAAGCCTCATGCAGAACGTGTGCAAGAGACTTTAGTGTTATACATAAGACGGAGGAGAAGATCTACACAGATGAGTCACATTATTATGACCACTTCACACATTTGACTTCATCATGAAAGGAGTCACATGTTGTGCGCTGGCTTGGTGGATATATAAGGTGTGTGATAGGCCGTCTGCACACATATCCATCATTGCTGTCACAGGAAAAAAGGGTGATTAATCAGAGTTATAAAAAGGGATGATTATTGGCTTTCGGGCCAAGTGTGGGGTTAATCCTGACGCTGTGCAGTTTGTGAACTGTGGTGAACGTATATCGTGAGTGAACAAATGGCGCCATTGTGAATAAGCAATGAGGAAACTGAGGCGCACCGTGCGCCATTGATGTGAGAGGTGAACGCTGGCTACAATGCGGCGTGAAGGAGCATCAACACTCACTAGTGGAGCAGCTCACCACCAAAATGACCAGGGGACAACCAGACTTGTGTTTAATGCTACAGATCAGTGAACCCTACTCTGCACGTGGGGCCCGGAGCACAGGTGGTGGGTTTCATGGGTAGGGCTTGGTTGGTTTATGGTGAGAGGTGGGGGTTGCATACCTCCCAACCGTTGTGCATCCTGTGGGACAGTGCCAGATTCCATCCGCAGGTCCGAGCAGCATGAAGTATGTCCGAGGGATCACAAGCACGTGGCGCAGATCCCTGGGACTGCCCTGTATTTTTAACTGTTTGTATCTCCTCATGCATAGTTCCCAAATCGCATCTGTTCCTTTTTATATTACTAGCACCAAGGACGCCCCATCCCCCAGCTTTCCCGGTGCTGGATAGCCTATTCACTATCCGGGAAAGCTGGGTGACACCTTAGCCCCACAGCAGGCTATGATAGGAAATCAGACTACTATAGGGATTGTGGTGTCACCCTGGGAACTGATTAGTCTTGTGTTTCTGTTTTTTTTTTTACAGGTTTCCACTTTGGACTACATCGGATTCGTTGGACTGTATCGGACCAGCATTCTTTAATACAATGTTCACCAAAGAATGGTGTTGGGGAGTGTTTATTTAAATAAATAAGTTTTTAAGTTGTGTCTGTTTTTTAACATTTGTTTCCAGTGTTAGTAATGGAGGTGTCTGACAGATGCCTCTCCATTACCATCACTAGAGCTTGGTGTCTGCCAGCAGTGTTTCTTGGACAGTTGTATGGTCCTTCCCAACCTGATAATATCAAGCTAAAACTGCTGGCGCTACCTTGGCTGGTTATGAAAAAGGTGGAAATCTATGTCATTTTTTAAAAATAAAATTATAAAGAGAAAACTATTTTTGCATAGCCCGTCAAGGTAAAACCAGAAGCTGCAGGTTGAAACTATCAAGATAGCAAAGTCCATGGATATTGGTCCCTTCCCACCCCAAAATACCATCTGTATCTGCCCCAGAAGCAGATCATTACATTAGAGTATCTACTTCTGACAGTATTTTGTGTTGCACACTTAGGATGTGTTGGACAACCCACTGAATCGATAGATTGTAAGCCAGCGTGGTGCATGAGACGTAACCGTATAACTAGAGCCTAAATAAGCCTTACTTAAGTATGTGCAATTGTAATATTAGCAGTCACCCCCCTCATGGATAGCAGGTGTGTGAGTGAGTTTGTTTATTAGTATTTTGTATTTGAGCAGTCTCCCCTGTATAATATTGAGACTTTTCTGAATACTGGTGTGAACTGGTTCTTATGCAATGTGCAGTTGGCCCCCTCATCAGTAGTAGGTGTGTGAGCAATTGTTCTTCAGTATTCTGCACCTGTGCATCTTCTCCCAGGTAGCACTGGGGCTTATATTGCCTCCTACTGAGAATCGTTCATTGTCCGACCATTGAGCTGTACATATGGCCTTGTGTCTGTGTTTTTTAAGTAAATAATGTCCCATTTTTCTGTTTTTTTTTCTTTCTGTAATTTGCTGGTACACTTAGTATAGGGACACAAGACAATGAGGACCCTTGATGTGGGTTGTGATCTTGCATATATTGGCCAATACATCAACTAATCGCTCATATTTTATATTTGTCCAGTATGTAGTTTTGCCCTGTAATACTGAGGACCAGTGGGTGTCAGTATTTTGTGTTGGGCACTTGGAATATGCTGAGCAACCTGCTCCATCGAATAATATGGGTGTCATTAATTGCCTGTAAATCAGCATGGTGTACTACATATAACCATATAACTGGCCCATTCATAAGCCTTATTTATGTGCAATTGTAATACTATCAAACATCCCTGTCGTGGATAGTAGGCGTGAGAGTGGTTGTTTATCAGTATTTTTATATTGGTGCGAACTGGTTCTTATTCAATGTGCACTTTTTTACTAGGCAGTTGCCCTGGTCATGAATAATTGGAGTGTTAGGGGTTGTTCATCAATAATCTGCACCTATGCGGCTTCTCTCATGTAGCATTGGGGCCTATATTGCTTCCTATTGGGAACAGTTTTTGGTCCAGCCCTGGAGCTGTGAGTGTGGCCTTGTGTCTGCCAGTTAAAGTAAATAATGTCCCATTTTTCTGATAATTTTTTTTGTTAAAACCAGGGATCCCCTAAGTGCCACACCTCGCCACTATCCAAACCACAAAAAACATTACAGATGGATATCAGACTAAGCTTCAGCAGAAACCACTAAAAAACAATGAATGTGCGTAAAATGAAAACATGGAGCAACCTCTGAAAACCTGTTTGAGCTGTCGCTTGGTGCTGGGGCTTGTTCACACCTGCGCTACAATTTCTGTTCCTCTGCTCTGTCCTAGGAGCAGAACAATGAAAATGACAGTGGTGCCAGAAACCAGTGATCCCTGGAGGAACCCACCAACTACAATGTGGCCCATAAGGTCGCTGCCAGGATGTCAAGCAGTTTACTGTAGAATATAGCGCTGCATGCAATACTCATTTTATAGTCTTTCAATGCAAATGTGAAAAGACCCCGACTGAAATGTTTGATATCTTGCATATTATGTAAAGGATGTTAGGAAATAAAAATGTTGAAGGGTAAGCTCACCACCTGCTGGACAAAGGAGGTATAAAACCCCATGCAGACTCTGTAGATAGATAGTTAGATAGATGATAGATAGATAGATAGATAGATAGATAGATAGATAGATAGATAGATAGATAGATAGATAGATAGATAGATATGGGATAGATAGATAGATGATAAAATAGGTAGATAGAGATAGATGATAGAAAGATATGAGAAGAATAAGATAGATAGATAATAGATAATAGATAGATATGAGATAGAATTTTGATTAGTAGATGATAGATATAAGGTGATGAAGTAGTTTTGGATATGATATGAATAGATGATTTAGATGATAATATGAGATGATAATAGAATTAGTAATAAAATATGAAAGATAGATATGAGATAGATAGAATGGGATAGAAAAAGGGAAATAATAGATAGTAGTAGATATGAGATAGATGGGTAGTAGATTGTTTGATAGATATAGATAGATAGATATGGGATAGTAGATATAGATATGGGGTAGATATAAAAGATATTTTTTAATGCAAATGTTGCGCTCCTCCCTCGTTGCCTTTCAGGCACTTCGCACCCACATCATGTTTTGGAGCAGTCAGTGTGACAAGCCTTATATGGTTTTCACAAGATGAAATGTTTGTAACATACGGAGTCATAGGAAAGCTTTTAGGGTGGGCCCTTGTCCCCGGGATTAGGGGGGGAGTGTCGGATGGGGGCCCCGGCCCACAGGGGGGTTGACTCTAGGGGCCCAACATTGTGCGCTGTTCTGGGGGCCCACCAGTGGAGTTTTATTTTTAGAGTCCCACCCTCACCAGTCTGATTAATGGACTGTACGATGACTCCTATACTCTTGCCTCTTGCTTTCTGCCTCTCTTTCTCTGCATTTTTGCGCTCTTCTTGAGGTATGTAATGCTGTTAAAAAGACAACTCCAGGGTTTCTACTCATGCTCAGGGGCCCACCGGGGGTTTGCCCTATTCCTCTGTGGGCCAGTCCAAGCCTGTTTAGGGGGTTAGGCAGGCGGTACTGCCTCTGATAGCCCCGTTATGGTGCAGTGCCAGCTGCTGGTGATGGCCTCACATGTGCTCTGTACTGTATGTAGGACCTTTGTGCAGGCTGGTTTTTAATTTTCCAGTTCTCTGCAAAAACATTTTTTATTGATTCCAAACTTTTGTCGGGTTGAAGAAATAATAAGCTGCTTATCCTGGACCACTGTTCTTGGTTTGACAGTTCAAACCTTAGGACTTCATCATAAATCTCAGTCATAGGTTATTTCTTCTCACCACAACATATCGTAATGTTTTATATCTCGCTGCAGCAGGATTCTTCTCCTGGTCTACTTGTACTGTGCTGTGTTACATATCCATGGGAACTGACCCCCACTCAGACAGGACTGTGTATATGAAGGAATCATAGTATTTCCTCTACGGCTCCAGATCCAATTTGAAGAGTCGTAAGAGGTTGAACTGCTTCCAGAAATGTGCGGTTTGTATGGTCTCTGCTGCCAGAGCCAACTAGAAACAGGCCACACACTGTCTGACGGAGCGCCGTCTCCAGGGCAAGTCATTGCTCCAGTCTGGGACTGGATATCGGAACTGGTGTCAGATCAAGGCATTGACTATGGTGGACTTGGGATTTTAGATGGAATGATGTCTCATGCATCCAAGTTTGTCCTTTGCACTGGTTCGGTGTCCGCAGAAGTATTTGTTCCATATCCTACAAGTCGTGTGTATTAGTAAAATACTTGTTTCACCATTAAGTTATCAATTCTGGAAGCTCCTTCTCTATAACTCTGTGTTGTGATGTTCCTTGTTATTCCTCATTGATATGTATTACTGAATCGGTTTGTCTACGGGCTTGCCCCCCAGACCCACCACCCCAGGTCACGGGCGCATCCGTGCCCCGCGGGCGAGTGGTGACGTGACTCACATGTCCGGCCACGGGCGCATGTGCTCCAACTTACCCAGCCACGCTCCTGTGTCTCTGCTTTCCGACACCTCCTTCGGCGCGCGCGCGCCGGCTCTGTTAAATTTAAAGGGGCCAGCGCCCCGGGGAAAAAATTTTCCTTTCCCGGTCGCAGCCCCTATTTAAACCCCTCCCCCTTTCCCTGGCCCACCCCGGTCTTGTGCCATTACCCTACGAGAAAGCTTTCCCTCGATCTTGTCTGATTACCTGTATCGTCCCATTTGCCCCCGGGCCTTGACCACGAAATTTTGCGCCTGCCTGACCTTCTCCCTGTCCACGACTACGAACCTTGCGCCTGCCCTGACCAACCTGCCTGCCCCAACTACGAACCTCCCTGACGATTTTGTACCCGTAACCTGGGGCTGCCCCGCAAGCAAGTCTGTCAGGGGAAGGATGGAGATCCCGCGCAGCAATCCACCCCTTTGCGGGGGGCTGGGAATAGGGGGGGGCTACTTAGTCCCCTCCCGGTGTGGCTTCCCCTCACTTGCGGTGGTCCAGAGGATCTACTACCGTTACCCGTGACAATCGGTCAGCTGGGTGTTACCAATTGGGGGTGTGCCCTGCGCAGTCTGAAATCGTCCAATCAGTGTTAACCGTCAGTGTGTGCAGGGACACGCCCCTCTGAAAACTGGAATGGTAACACTCATCTGACAATTGAGTAAAACTTTTTGGAGAATAACAAGAACAGCACAAAAACAGAAACAAAGGCTCCGGGGTTGTTATTTCCGGGAAATAAGGTTTTCTAAAAAAGACCTGTCAAGAGAGGTCACAGATTATCTTCAAAGAAAGAGGTTGTCCAGGAAAAAAAACCCATCAATAAGCAGTTTTCTACCAAAAGCAGCGCCACACTGGTCCATGGGGAAGTGGGGGATTTTCTCACTCGTTGGTGTGAATGGGGTTATGGTGATGATTTTGGAGAAAAACATGTTGTCAAACAGGCATTAAAGGGGTTACTCACTTTAGATCTTTTAAGAACACATTAAGTAACACAACATGCAGTCTCTGTACAGGACTGGAGTCACTCTCCCTGTAATGAAAATGGGCTTCTGGGAAATAATTTTTGTTTTTTGTATTTTTTAAAATATATAAAATATATATATATATATATATATATTTTATATTATATATATAAATTAAAAAAGATAAATAAATAAATAAATAAATAAAAGACTCCCAACAATTTAAAAAAGGATAGAAAATAAAAATGGTGAAGATAGAAAGATAATAGATAGATAGGAGAAAGGGTAGAGATAATATGAGTAAAAAGATAGAAGATTAAATAATAGATAGAGTAGATTTGATATAATGAATAGGAAATGAAAATTTAAAGATGATTAATAATAGATAGAAGATAGAGAAGAAAAAGATAGATAAAAATAGATAGAAAATAGAAAAGATAGTTTGAAAATGATAGGAAGTATATAATGAAGTAGATTAGATAATAGTAGGGAAAAATTTTGATAGATAATAGATAAAGATGGGTTGAGAGATAGATAAAAATAATAGATAGATAGATAGATAGATAGAATTAGATAGATGTTAAAAATACAATAAAAAAAGAAATTTCAGCAAAAGTACCCCAAAAAAGTGGTGGGTCCAGCAAACGTCCCGACAAAGACCTCCAAAAGATAAACAGGAGAATCCGCAGCACTCCAAAAGTTGCAAAAAATGTGATAAACGTTGTTGGGCTGAAACGTTGCAAGGGAAAGGTTTTAATAAAAAACTTTATACATTTTTTTCAAATTTTGGGTGCCCTGGGTTTTTTGTTTATTTATTTAAAGATAGAGTTTTAAACTAGTTTTATATATATAAAAAATAATATTATATATATATAAAATATAATATCTATATATTTATATTATATATAAATTAATATAAAAAAAATATCTATATTAAATTTCAAAATTATTATTTATTAAATTTTATATTTCTATTAAATCTCATTATTAAATTATCCCAATTAAATTGATCAACAAAAGTGGGGGTCAATTTTAAAAAAGATTCTTAAAAAGAAATGTGGGGAAGAATTCCCAAGCTGGCTTTGAAGCAAACCAAGAATTTTTTGGGCCCAAAATGGACAAAAAAAAAATATATACCACAGACATCTTTGTATAACCCTGTTTTTTTTAAAACCCACTCCTGTAATTATGACCAGGGAGCTCAGCTGCTTCTCCTGTATCAAACACCAGGATATTTATCCTTAGGAAACCACAGAACTATTGAATCTTTCATA